>APFE031052581.1:0-19120 GCA_000404065.3 Pinus taeda
TACTCAGGTGGGTACCAATCCCAACCTCCATACTCTGGCGGGTATCAATCCCAGCCTCCGTATTTTGGCGGGTATCAATCCCAGCCTCCATATTCTGGCGAGTATCAATCCCAGCCTCCTTATTCAGGTGGGTATCAAGCCCAGCCTCCTTATGCGGGTGGGTACCAATCCCAACCCCAACATTCAGGTGGGTATCAGTCCCAACCTGGTTATCAAATGCCGCTTGGTTCTTAGGCTCAGTACGGATACCAGCAACGCCAGGGGAAAAATCAATATACCCCGTACCAAAATTACCAACAGCCACAGGGAAATCCCTATCAAAATTATCAACAAACTGCTAGCCAGTATGGTAACCAATGGGGTGCTGGGGGGCAGAATCAGCAACCCGGTTCTGGAAATAACCCCTACGGTCAAAATCCTTCTGGAAAAGGCCCATTTGGGCCTGGCCCATCGAGACAAGGGCAATGGGGGCAACCAGGAACTGGATGGAATTCTGGTTCTACTTCGTATCCGGGACAAATGTCTTTTAATCCTCAACTACCATTTTTAGCGACGTTGGAACTGCCCGATGTGTCAAAGTTGACGAATGATCCCATTATGCACAACCCACAGTGGCCGCCAGTTCCAACCAAAATACTAAGTGACTGTCCCAAATTCGATGGGAAGGCCAGAGAAGATCCTCAGGCTCATGTGATGATGTATCACTTATGGTGTTCGTTAAATTCATGGCTCGATGATTCGATTCGGCTTTGCCTCTTTCAGAGGACCCTCACCGGTTCAGCAGCTAAATGGTACATTGAGTTAACTCGAGCGTCATTCCAAGGTTTTAATTCGTTGGGTATGGCATTTTTGACTCATTTTCAGTTACCCATTCGGTATGAGACGGGGACTCACCTCCTCACGTCTCTTAAGCATGATACTGCTACACATATCTCGGATCATATTCATGAATGGAGAAGGCGTCGCAGGTCGATCAAGTTCTGGATACCTGATCAACTCCTCACTGACAGGTTTACAACTTCCTTTGTCCCCAAGATCGCACGGGACATCGCCATGGGAGCCTGTGTAACTGAAGAGAAAGCGATCGCGCGTGCTCAGTACCTAGACTTAGTTTATTCTCAGTCTGGTACTTTGTATGAGTACTTTCCGGACGCCCCCAGGCCTGGTACATCGAAGGCTCCGCCCAAGCCATCTGTGGATGGAGTGATTGGCTCTGTAAACCAGGCCTCTAAAAAGTCATCGAACTCTGGGAAGCAAAATTCAATTGCATCCAATGAAAACACTTCCCAAGGTGTGCGAAATTCTGGTAACACTTCCGAGGTCAATACCGTCCAGTCCACCACAGAAGGCAAGGCCTCGAAAGGAAAGAAAAAGGAAAAGGGGAAAGGGAAGAATAAATCCGAGCAACCCAAGCAGGAATCCTCTAAACCTCCTGCCGAGGAAGGAGCTAAACGCAAACCTAAGTATCCTTGCCTCATTTGTGAGGAAGATCACTACACTAAGGACTGCCCTAGGCAGTCCGAAGTTAGTCGTTTGTTGAAGGGTGCTCTTGGGGTCCCTGCGGTCCTGAAAGAACCCTTTCCCTCTCAGCAAACCCAGATGGTGGCTGACCCCTCTTCTTCTTCCTTCGGTTCCCAGGTCTTCATGGTTGGAACTATTCCTATTCATGTAACAACTCGAGCTAAGGAGTATCTGTCATCCGCTGAGAAGGAGCCAGAGGTTCCCTCAAGTGCTCCTCTGTCTAGCTCTGGTCCTCTCCATATCGAGAGATCGAGTGTTGAGACGACAATTCGACCCCCTCCCAAAGGGGTACTCAGGAGGTCTTCTTATAACTCGAATGCTCGTGCAGCTCAGCATTATAGCATCATGGAGGACTTAGTGCAGGCTCTGTCTGCCATGTCTGCCTTAGAGGTCCTTCAGAGCTGCCCCCCCCAGAGGAAGTCCCTACTATCGGCGATCGGTGGCATTGACCCAGCGGACTCAGATTTAATTACCTTCGACCTTGAGAGCCATGTTTCTCGACTACCTCATCAGATAGCTTTCCTCATTCAAGTCGTCATCAATTCTAAAACAATCCATCGTACAGTCATTGATGAGGGCGCATCAACCTGCATTATGTCTATTCCATGTTGGAAAGCCATCGAGTCTCCGACATTGAGTCAGTCCCCAACGACCTTGGAAGCATTCGACGGGAGAGAATCTCGACCTTATGGTATCCTTCAATGGATACCGATTACCTTAGAAGGGAAGACTGTAGAAGTAGAAGTCAAGGTTGTGGACGCGAATCTTACCTATAACCTCCTTCTGGGCCGGAGCTGGACGTACGCTATGCGTGCTGTGGCTTCGTCCCTCTTCCGTGTCATTTGTTTCCCCCATCAAGGGAAAATTGTCACGGTCGATCAACTCTCTTTTTCTGCTTCCTCTTCTAAGGGAAACGTACCCTTCGTTGAGCATACCTCAGTTCCGTTTGAAAGTGTGGGAGCCGAGCTCTTCAAAGAACCCGCCCTTATGGGTGTTTTTTCCCTCCCACCTCCCAACTTCACCTCGATCTCTATGATCTCGGTTCGTTCTGATCCTTGGATTCTTCCTTCCATCAACCAGGTAGAATCTTGGGGTGAGGAGATGCCGTTGAGTACAACCGAGCTCAACTACATCGAAATTGTCGTTGCATCGACCTCTCATGATGAACCCACCGTCACGAGTGGGGCTCCATACTCAGATGATTTTCCCCCATGGTTAGGAGAATACACCTCCTCGGATCCATTGAAGGAAATATTTCCTTCCGATGAGGCTATTATAGAGATGATGTCTTTGGACGAACGTCCGTGGTTTCCTCTTCACCACCGTTCCTCCTTTCTCCCTACCTTTTGGGAAATATTGCTTTGTCTTGAGTGGTTTGCTCCATGTATCCCTTCTCAACCCCTTTAGACGCCCATTCAGATTTATCACACAATGTCTGAGGGAAATTTAGGGAACATCACGCAGACACAACCAATTGACATCTCTGTTAAGGCAGGGATTGTCGAGAATATTTACATAGGAGTGACCTGCACTCCTGAGGAGATTCAGGTGTATATCGCACTTTTTCGCGAATTTCGCAATGTCTTTGCATGGTCCTATGAAGAAATTCCCGGTATTGATCCATCTATAGTAGTGCACGAGATACCAACGTATCCCGGGGCCAAACCTGTTCGCCAACGTTTGCGTCCCGTGCACCCCCGTAAGGCGGCAGCCATCAAAGCAGAGGTTGAAAAGCTTCTTAAAGTGAGATTTATCTACCCCATGCCACTGACAGAATGGGTCTCAAACATCGTCCCTATCGACAAAAAACAGGGCACCATTCGTGTCTGCGTCGATTACCGTGACATCAACAGAGCTTGCCCAAAAGACAACTACCCCACGCCATTTATTGATCAACTCATTGACGAATGTGCGGGTAGCGAGATATATTCTTTTATGGATGGCTTTTCCGGTTACAACCAGATCAACATTGCTCCGGCAGATCAACACAAGACGGCCTTCATCAGTCCCTGGGGCACCTTTGCTTATAAAAAGCTCCCCTTCGGCCTCAAAAATGTTGGCGCTACTTTTCAGCGTGCGATGTCTTATGCTTTCCACGATATCAGACACATCGTACAGCCTTATCTGGATGATCTCCCCGCTCATTCAGCTAAGCGCACGGACCACCCATCGCACCTTCGTGAAATCTTTCTTCGTTGTAGACACTATAATATTCGCTTAAATCCACACAAATGTGTCTTCTGCGTCGAATCAGGTCGACTACTTGGGTTTATCGTCTCCCGAGAGGGTATCCATCTGGATCCCCTTAAAGTCGAAGCAATCGTGAATCTTTCTCCCCCTGCTACTTTGCGGCAATTACAGAGTTTACAGGGGAAAGCTAATTTTCTAAGACGGTTCATACCAAACTATGTCGAAGTGGCAAAGAGTTTTACTCGGTTACTGAAGCATGACACCCCATTCCGATGGGATGACATAGCTGAGGAGTCTTTTGCTCTTCTCAAAAATCTCTTGGTTTCCGCCCCTTTGTTGCGGCCCCCAAATTACCATCATGATTATACACTCTATTTGGCCGCTACCGATACCACTATCGGCATGGTTTTGGTTCAGGACGACGATGATGGCATCGAGCATGTCATTTATTATCTTAGTCACAACTTATTAGATACGGAGACTCGATATGCATACGTCGAGAAGTTGGCTCTCGCCGCAGTTTGCGCCGTCCAACGATTCCGTCACTACATTTTGTTGCGTACTACTATGGTGATTTCAGATTGTAACCCCATGACCTACATTCTTTCACGACAATTGTTGGGGGGCAAGTACTCAAAGTGGATCGTGATCCTCCAAGAGTTCGACTTGGAATTTACTGCGGCCAAGTCCAAGAAATCACTCGTTTTTGCTGAACTGCTGTGCTCCTTGCCGTCCGCCGCTACTTCCTCGCAGATAGAGGAGTCGATTCCAGATGAAACTCTTTTCCTTATCAGCACCCTCGATCCATGGTATGGGTACATAATTGTCTATTTGTAGACGTCCTCCTTCCGCCTCGAGACTTCGAAAGACGCTCGTCGACGGATTCGTCACCAAGCTCAGCCATATCGCATAGTTGGGGACACCCTGTACCGCCTTGGGGTTGATTCAGTTCTTCGTCGCTGTCTCACCTTCAAAGAAGCTGAAAGATTTCTAAATGACTTCCACTCCGGTGCTTGTGGCGGTCACATGTCTAGATATGCCACCGCACAAAAGATCCTTTGTGCTGGCTACTTCTGGCCTTCCATTTTCAAAGACTGCATTCTTGCCGTCCGTTCTTGTCACGAATGCCAGATTTACCAGCAGAAGATGCGTGCGCTCGCTACTCCACTGCACCCCGTTGTGACCGTAGGCCCCTTTGCTAAATGGGGCATCGATTATGTGACATGTAATCCTCGCTCGGCCAGGGGGCATGGTTACATCATCGTTGCTGTAGATTACTTTACAAAATGGGTCGAGGCGATGCCCACATTGTCGGAAGACGGTCATACGGTGGCGTAGTTTCTTTTCAACCATGTTATCTCTCGGTTTGGAGTTCCACAAGCCATTGTTACTGATCACGGAAAACATTTCTAGAATCATATGATGGTCGAGTTGACAACCCAACTTGGACTTAGGCATGATAGTTCCTCTCCATACTATCCTCAGGCGAACGGTCAGGTTGAAGCCATGAACAAGGTCTTGGTCACGATGCTTCAGAGAACTGTTGGCATGCACAAGTCTAATTGGCATTTGATGTTGTTCTCCGCGTTGTGGGCCTACCAGACCTCCGTGAAGGATGCCACCGGGTTCACCCCTTTTCAACTAGTATATGGACTGGAGGCAACCCTTCCCATTGAGTGTGAGATTCCTTCACTCAAATTAGCCGTCGAGTTACTTCCCGAGACCACTCCTATAGAAGAGTGGCTTCTTTACTTGGAACGACTAGATGAGACACGTCATCTAGCCTCCCTTGCTATCGAAGCTCAAAAGAAGCGAGTGAAAACTCACTTCGATAACTCTGTTAATCCCCGCTCTTTCGTCGAAGGAGACTCGGCACTGCTCTACAATAAGGCTAATGATAAGCTAGGAGCAGGAAAACTCGAGCCAATGTGGCATGGGCCCTACATTTTAAAAAGAGTTCTACAAAAAGGTGCCTATGAGCTGATCGATTATGAAGGCAATCCCCTGGACAGGCCCCGGAATGGGCTATATCTTAAGAAATATTACGCTTGAGTCCAGGCACTCTCTCATTTATTTTTTTACATGCATATGCTTTTTTACAGTGTGTTTAGTGTGTGTGCGTGTTCATTTTATTTTTGTCTTAGTGTGTCGGCGTGATAGCCACTTATTGTGTCTTTTGCTTCTAAACAGATGTCTGGATCACCTTACGTTGGTTTCGCTGATGGTGCTTCCCGCAATACTCGCAATATGTCATCTGCAGCATGGGTGATCTACGATCCTCATGGTGAGTTAGTAGATATTCAAGGTGTATGTCTAGGTTGTACAACAAACAATGTAGCTGAATACAGTGTTGTAATTGAATTATTAGCCGAGGCGATTAACCTTGGAATTCGCTCATTGATTGTAAACCTAGATTTGCAACTTGTAGTCCACCAACTCAACGGACAATATTCCGTCAGAGATCACCATATCTTAAGGTTGAATTTACGTGTTCAGTTATTGGAAAGAGATTTTTATTACATTACTTATCATCACATTCCAAGAAGACTTAATGCTGTAACTGATGCATTAGCTAATTATGTATTAGACAGACATTTGCGAATATGTAATTGAATGAAAGCATAGATACAAAAACACCATGTATATATATATATATATATATAATATTATTATATATATATATATATCATGTGGTGCACTAAGGCACTCAAAAAATAAGTGTACATGTCTGAAATAAAGCCGACGTCCTCAGTACATTTGAGACGTATGTCTCTCAAAAACAACAGTGGAAAATAAAACCTAGGCGTCTACTATGGTAGGTTATGCTCTCTATAGCACGCCACCGCTCGTGCCACCCGCCTCAAAAGGCGGTGCATCCTGGGTTCTACACCCACTGTATGGATCTGTGCAGCTAGGGGGACCTCCTCGATCCCCTGGTAATCTGGGACTCCTGCCAGTAAGCCCTCAAGGTTGTGTACCACAGTCTCTATCAGGTCACCTGCTGCAGGAGCTAAGGCCAAGATCGCAGCGCCTTGCCCCTCTCTCCGTGCCTCCGGGGCCAGGCCAAGGGGTCTCACAGGTCCCACATCTGTACAGCATAGCTTTTATTAGAACATGTACATGAAAAAATTCAAAAACATTACAAAAGATAAAAATAAAAAAGAAATCAAGTGTTTTACCTCCATCATCCCACTGCTCTCCCGCAGGCAATGGCATGTCGGGATCACCACGGAAGTTGATACCGGCGTATGGCCAGTCCTCGACGAAGATAACCTGGCAATCTAGCCACTCTCGGAAGAAAACACCCCACAACACTGAGCGACCGCCACCTCCACGTGGCATGACCCGGGCCCATTTGGTGGCCCTCGTCTCTTGTGGACTGTTAGGTGGATCTACCACCATGGTCTGCAGCCGAAGGGCCGGCACCCGCTCGAACATGAGTGGAAGCAAGAGCGATCCGTAGCCAAACTTCTTCGACTCTCCACGTCGGCAGTTACTCAATTGTCTCTTCATGTTGTTGGTCACAACTGCTGCCCAGTTGAAAATTGTGGGCTGTAAGCACTCAAGAGCTAGTAACAGGTTGGCCTTTGAGGCCTCATGGTTGGCCAGACTGCCTGCTACCCGCGTCACTAGGAAGAGTATGGTACGAAGGACTATGTCGCCAGCAGGTCCAGAACCCACTGATGGAATGCTTGCTTTTCCACTCCGTGTCTTGACCGCCTGTGGGCACACTCGGGCCATCAGCTGATTGAGCGTCTTGCCGCTGGGTCGTTGCCCCTCCAGGATGGGCATCACACCTCGGCGAGACAATCCAGTCAAAAAGTAGATATCCGAGGAGTCAAACTCTATGTCACGGCCTCAGATCATAAATTTCCCATCCACTGGGTTCCAAGCTCTGATCAAGAGCTCTAAGAGGTCTGGCTGAGCCCTCAAGCGTGGAGTGAGAAAGAATTTGAGCAAACCACATGCCTGCATTGCATTTCGTCATCCGGCATCAGTGAAAGCGACCATATCTTCATTATCGTGGGCCCTCTCTTGCCACACAAAGGCCATTATGTCCTGCATGATCACCCAAAAGCATTAGGCTACCAGCATTTGAAAATTATCGATTCAAATTATTAAAAATCAATCTTCGCGGCGCCAGCGCGACTGTTTCTAAAACAACCGCGCTGATAATGGTGGCCCTTTGTATTTTCTCTGGGTCAGCACGGAAGAACACAGGTTTTCCGCGCTGACCCGGGAAGTGGTGTGTGTTGGTAAAATCGGTCAGCGCGGACCCGATGGGCGAATTCACGCTGACCGAGAGCGCACCTATGCTCAAAGAATTTGGCCAAATGGCCGAATCCTATGGTGAAAATGCTCGAAAATAGACTCAAAATGAAGCTCGGGGCAAGAGGGACCTACCTGGAACCAGCTGTCGGAAGAACGACGTCCGCACGATGAAGAATTCGCTCCGTCAACTTTGTAGTTCTACAACGTTCTCCAAAGCTCAAATGGTAAAATGGTGAAAATGATTTTTACCCCCCCTTATTTATGGAAAAAAGCTCTTAGTTAACTTTATAAAAGTGGGTTTTGTCACCTTTTATCATGAATTTAATCCTGATGTCACTATATTATGCCTTGATGCATGTTTTACTATGTTTTTCGACATATCGAACGGGTTTACACGGGTGGTTCTCTTGTGCAGGTCCTCAGAATCGGCAAAGTCACGGCGGATCTATATACACTTGGTCCCAAAAATGTTGTCTTTAAGATCTTTTCCGACATAAAACAAGAAAAGATAGCCGAGCCTCCTTTCAGCTCATTAAAAGGAACGAGAGGCGGTCGTTTTTAAAGATCTTTTTTCGACCGTTTAAATTAATAAAGATTGTCGGGTGTTTGTCGTTTCACACTCGTTACTGGCTCTAAAACGATGTGCTTCTGACCGCTTTTTTACTTTTTCGGGTCAAAGTCACTATTTACGAAAAGTAATCCTCAGTCGTAATGATCGGGCGGTTCTTTTGAGCATCGTTTTATACTTTTTCGGGCTCGAGAGACACAAATTTACGAAAAAGCACCCCCCTGGAGTTTTCTTTTCCGCTGTATTTTCGAACTCTCTAAACATGAAAAGGCGTCGAGTTTTTCCTTTGTCAGACTCGTTAAAACTTAATGACATCGAGCTCCGTTGAAATGACGCTCCTCAAGCATATGCTATCCCCGTCAAGCTTGTCATCCAAAAATAACCGGGGTACTCGCCAGAAATGGTGGGGGAAATAAAGGAATCATAATCGTCGTCATCGGCAGTATGTCGCTCTTGAACATGGCACTGTTTGCATTCGTGTCTGGGTGGGGACATCTCATCTGATTTCACATTTGCCTCCATGGGTTTGGGTTATCCTATTTGACCATTCATCTACTCATTGTCCTGTCGTTACGACCCCTGATCATTTGACCTCAAATACTACCAAATCCGTTATTGTGCCGCCGATATGTTCAAGAGAAGTTGACCTCTACAAAATGCTCAACCTCCCTCCGATATCTCACACAAAACATATTGTCTCTCTCTGTCTCGTGCCGATGATGTGGGAAACATTATGGCCCACCTTCGATCAAGATCACTTCCTGTCGAATTCAGCTCATTATCCAGGAAGTTGACCTAGAGACTCCCTTCCGGTACCTTGGAGCCTGCATGCCTCAATGGCAGGTTCTTCGCATTCGACGCGAGGTTTTCATCATTGGCCTCCGATCGGATGACTCTACGGGTGTTCAACATCGGCTCATTTATTCGCACGTCGTGGATTGTACTATAGTACCTTGAGGACCATCGTCATTATTGGTGGCCCCTCTTGCGTCTGTTAACAAATTTCATCATCGGCTGGTAATCAGACGATGTTCAAGCATGTTCGACTTCGACTCCTGTATTCACATGTTTGGACTTGTACTTTTTTCAGGTTTGGATGGAGCGCAAGACCCTAGTTCTAGTCCATTGTGGGCCAAGTTGCGATTTTGTGGATCATTATTACATGACTCATTGATGGATGGCTGCGCCCATACCTGAGTCTTTTAGGATGGCTGTGACCATACCTCTTATCATCATGGTCTCTTCAGCTGGGTGGCTGCGTCCATACCATAGACCTTCTCTGTATGTCTTTTGGATGGCTGTGCCCATGCCTCGACTACATGTAATTGAAATATCAGTTGTATCTACGTGCAGGTTCTTCCTGGTGGTGTTCCGGTTCAGCAGTTTTGTAAAGCATTTCACCCCTCCCACTCTCTCGGGCTTCATGCGCTTTAGGGTGTTACTGTTACACAGTAATTTGTCACTGTCTCCTTGTCAGTCTCCCTACTGTGTCATGAAATCAAATCCATCATGCTCATGCTCTCTGAAATGGCCAAAAAACCATCTTTGCCTAAGTTTATTGGATCATCACGACTGTTATTGAAATAACCGCGCTGACTGGCGGATGATAGTGTAATTGGTGCGCTGCCAGCGTGGAAGCACACGGGTTTTCCGTGCTGGTCGATTTTCATATCCAGCGCACCCTCCGCTTGTATTAAATCGCGCTGACCAGACCTCTTCTGTTATTGAGATGCGATGCCAGTGCGCTAGTCCAGTTATGCACCCATGTTGATCCTGTTTGGGCGAGTTTGTTCTAACAGCCAGCCTTCCAGATGACTCCAGACCTAGTTTTTGGCTTTGTAAAGGTCGCCCTCCCTTCTATGGCATGTATGTTCACCTGATAAGCCACCTTTCTTGGAGATAAGCTCATCCTTTCACTATTCATGGAGACTCCTTCTCCTATATAAGCCTCCACCATTGCCATGAGCAGCTAGTTTTTGACATATAGACTTTGACATAGAGGAATTCACAGTGCATTAGTGCTGCTCTTCATAGGCATTTGGTGTGTTAAGTATGGATTGCTAGAGAGCTTAAGGAAGGTTATGAGTTTGTTTCCTTGTGTGAGAGAGAGAGTTGTTTGTCTTGGGAGATCTACCTTCAAGGGTGAATGCTTATGAGACTTGCTGGCTGGACTCTCTAGAGAAGGACTCAGCGTCAGAACATTGGTTGTACCTTTCTCTATTTCTAATTAATAAAAGATAGATGACTACTGTTATGGTTCCATTCTCATTTGTCTTATGATGGTTAATGTGAATTACATCCTTTCTGACTGATGTATAGTTGCTTTTACTAGATTTTACGCTTGTGTTTGTCTTCTCTTTACTTGTGCAGGTGTCCGCCCACGAGGATAGTGGAGGATTGTGATCAGCTGGATCGAAAGAGCGAGAGCAGCATCTCTTCATCAAACATAGCGCTGGAATCCAAGTAGGTGCTCATTACCCACTTTGTAATTGCAACTAGCAACTTTTAGAGTAGCATTGATTGATTATTGCTAGACCCCTTCTGGGCTAGTAGGGATCGCCTCTATCCATAGAGAGGATTTACCTCTCCAACATTTCCCTTTTTTTTTTTTGTGTCTGTTGTTCATCTCTGATGTAAGTCATTTCTTATTGTGTCTTATTTTTTAGTTGTTGTACATAAATAATAACCTTGTGTAAATTCCATGGCTCAAAAGACTTTGTGGTGTAATGAATGATAACCTTGAAAGAACCTATTATATCTATGCCTATGATGGTATCTATTCTACTCAACTTGGTGCAAATATACTTGCGTGTTAACACTTGTCCAATCTAGTAGAGAAAAGAGAAGGGGAAATATAAAGTAATAAAATTAATACCATAGGTCCTAAAAATAATTCTTTAAAGGGGAAAACTCCTATGCTCTCAATAAGTTGGGATCCCTCTTCTGCCCATTGAAAATAATATGTGTCAACGGATAGTTCTATTAAAATAAATAAATAAAGGGTGAAAGAAGAGAAACGCTTCATGCACATGCAAGTAAAGCAAGTGACTTCATCGGGGTACTGTCCGGGCTCGTTGGTAGCGAAACAATGTTTGTGCTCCTGAAGTGACTATGTTAGGGTACCGTTTAGGTCTACTACAATTGGAGCAACACCAAACATTAAAAATCATACTCTAAATATCCTAAAATTGTCGCACACATCATCCTTTACCATATTGAAATAATTGTGATATGGTGTATCTCTTGTATATGTTCAACCAAGCAGAGAAAAGTGAGTTGATACATATAAAAATAGGTAGAAAGAGTGAAATCAAGGAAATAAATACTTCCTATAGGTATGACCCTTAATTGAAAGTTATTCCCAGACAGAGAAGATGAAGTCCACCTAGTGTGTCGCCAAGTGTTATCGTTGCTACAACACCCTCCAAAATTTTGCTACATTTGAATTTTGGAGCCTACTATCACCATCATACACAAAGTCTCTTTGATCATCAAATGTTGTTCTGTTTCATTTTTTGTGTATCAAGTGTCTTTGAATTGTCTCAAACATCATCGCATTGATGAGAACATATTTTGGTGCATTTCATCGTCATAACATATGTGTTGTCATAAAATGACATTTTTGGGACACAATCACACACATTACACTCAATTCACTTCAAGAATTTTATAAAGTGGTGTTTTGATGTATATTCATCATTGTTAAAAAATTTATAAGTTATTTTTGATGAGTTGGTATGTGTCACACATGGTTCTATGTCTAAACTCATCATCTTTGCCCCTCACCCTATATTCCATACTTAGACAAATATTTGGTTTCAAAGCGAGCTAATTATGGCCAAGAGCACATAAGCACTTGTTGAAGCTTTGATGGGAAATCATTCATTGTTTGAGATTACACCATGAACACTCCAAGGGCAGAAGGCAAGCTCCTCAACCCTCTTCCCCATTCCTTACTCTGAAGTGTGGCCTCCTAGAGACCAGTCTTCCTTAAGTTCACTCCTTCAACTTAAATAAGTGTGCCCTATTTGAGAACATAGGTGAACCCTAAAGTCCTTAAGCTCCCCCCTTTATCTTTCCCTAATGTGCCATGATCCCTCTAGACCCTTTGAGTGCATGAGCATACTTTGATAGAACAAATCTCTTCTCTTCAAGCTTCAAAATTGTGCCATGTGCCCTAGTGGGTCTCTTGAGTGCATTAGTGCACCCCAAAGTCCTAAATCCTTCACCTTTCAACCTTTAGGAGTGCACCCTATCCCTCCATCTCTCTCATGAGCACACAATAAACATGGGAAGCTCGAAGATTTCCACTTCTTCCTTTAGACTTGTGTCGTGGGCTCTGCATTGATTGTCCCCTTATTTTGAGTGCATGAGCACATTCCACAGCCTTAAATCCTTCCCTCTTCAACCCTTTATCCTTTCAAAGTGTTCCCATGATCCCTGAAGCCCATTTTGGCCCTCTTGAGTGCACCAAAGAGGCATGGAACATGGAGAATAGGAGATTTTCAAACTGATGGTTGCTCATCATGAGTGATTTGCAACTACAAATAGTCCAAAAATATCATGGAAATCACTCATGAGGAAGATCAAGCAAGGAGAAAAAAAAAGGAAGCTCAGAAATAAAAAATAACACACTTGAATCATGGTAATCAAAGTACCCTTAATATTCCATTTGATCAAAGACCCTTTGTAGGGTAGAGGACATCAGTGATTGAAGTTGCATGAAGAATGAAGATATTGTTGGAAGCCATGTCAACATTGGAGAAACTCCATATCATCAGTTACTATTGGTATCGATCATCAAAGATAGTGACATGTCAAGTCTCATCACAAAATGATGTGGAAGTCATGATGTACTATTGTAATCATTGTACAGAAAAATAAGTGGAAGACCAAGAGTCATGTATGAACTAATGAGTCATTGAAGTCCAAAGGACATGTAATACCAAAAGTAATATGTAACTCCAAAAATCACTTTGAATTCCAAAGGTTGTAGAAGTCCAAAGGTAACTAGAAGTTAGAAATTCAAGAGTCACGAGTAATGTTATTTGGACTTATCCCTCTTGTAGATAAGAGCGATATCCATTGACCTCAAAGAAATAGTGTAAGAAGCAAGCAGGAAGTTCTACCTTTCTCTAGAGTACGATTGATTGAAACAAATAGTATGATAGAGGCCACTTACCATTTAAATAAATTTCCAATGAAGTCTTCTTTAGAGATTTTGACCATCTGCTTCTCCTCGATTCTTTAGATATCTTCAAGTTGCTCCCCATAGCTTCTTTGAGATGTCCTGAAGGAGATATAGATAGACATAAACATACATGAGATAAAAGCATCCAACATCTATCAAAAGAGATAAATGGACTATTTAACTCAATCATATACTAAAATGGATTAATATGCAATCACAATCTATATAGGCTATCAAGGAATCCTATAAATTATAACAATAGAATCATAATTGAGAAAGAACAGTTTCCTTTATATTAATAAAAATGTAGAATATACTTACAACCTTGAAGCCTTGATATTGCATGTCCCCTCACATAATCTCCAACCCTCTCCTTGAATGAATATCCTTCCAACCTTATTCCAATAACATAAGCCTACTTCCAACAATACTTAGGCCTGTGATAGCTTAATAGGCCAAGAGTGGGAAGTTTGGGGTCCATTCTCCAAGGGATGAGATCCAGTAATGGTGGAATAGGGGTTCCATAAAGAAAGGGAGTTTCTCCATGATGGGAGGGATCATGGATGAATAGACACCCATTCGAAGCTTGTTAGATAGATATGGCTAACAATGCTTCTAGAGTTTATTTTCTACTTTTACATTGATTAAGTCATGTGAACAATCCACAATGTAAGAAAAAGTACAATTATGTGTAGCTTCTAATGGACTTATTTGCGTATACGCAAATATTAACTAGGTAACTATATAGGAGGCAAAAGACATTGTTTTAAACCATGAGATCTAGTAATTTCACCTTATTTGGGATACTTTAGAATCTAAATTTGTAGGGGAATGCTTTGGAACACATTTGTGGATAGTGAAAGATCCAAACCGATGGTCATTTGCTTAATGTGACAAAATGATGTTTAACAAATTACCCCCTAAAGTGAAAATTCAAAAGAGATGTTTGATGACTAAAGCACTTTACCATGCCAAGGTTTGGGTTAAAGACCATAGCCAAAGACCTAAAATAATCAATCAAATGTTATAATGCAGTATATAATCGTCGTTGAGGTAGGCATTTCCATACTTAGAGTATAAATTTCTCAAATAATAGTAAACAAATACATCTAAAGATCCATTTCAAAAGAAGTCATAGTATGGAAGAAACCATCAATGGATATATGTTTACAATCATGAATGTTTAATAAATTGACGTAGACTTGATGGATGAAAAAGATCTGGGGTCTTGATCTCCATATCCTGATCTGTAATATGAATCTAGCCATGCGAGTAAATGTTTCAAAGTTGAACATGGTAGAAACCACTTGATTACTGGTTAATGATATGAACCATTAACAACCATGAGAGAAACCACCAATAATGACAATTGTTGTCAAGGTACATCCAGTACAATCTATGAAGTGTGAATCAATGTGTTGGTGTCGAACACTCATAGAATCATTATATCATATTTCAATGATGAGAAATTGTCATCGAAGGTGAGAAACCTACCATTAAGGCATGCATGCTCCAAGGTATTGAAGGTTTCTAGATAAAATTCCTAGAGAGTGAGCTGAACTTGATAGGAATCAACCCATTGTAGGAGGGCCTACGACATGAAACTCATGTCATGTTTTGAAGAACATTATTTTAGAGAAATTCAACACTCACTCACGGATGATCAATGCAACAAAAGTCTATGGCTGGAAAAGTAATTTGACTAAGGTTGAAGTTATCTTCAACATATCAGAGACATGAGATTAGGACTTCATAACATTTGAGTCAAAATAAAACCGAAACCAACTGAATACTTTTAATGACATATGGTAAATTGAGAGGAAAATGAATTTTCCAACACAGACAAAAAAGTGATGGAGTGTAATGTTCAAGAGCGATATACTGCCTTTTATAAAACAAAACCAAATAAATTTTCTCACTTTTCCCCCACCATTACTGGAAAGTACCTCTTTATTTTAATTTTTTTTACAAGATTGAGAAGGATAACATGTGACCGTCGTGTAAGCTCATCCTTCAAATGAGTCCTTCGAAGTACTTTTAATGAACCCTAGGAAGGAGTGCTCCGATCTTGTCTTGCTTAATGAGTCCTGCAGTATTTAGGTGTTATGAGTCCAGTGAACGGGTAACTCGATGTCATTTTCATGTTTAAAGAGTTTGAAAAGATACAAAAAGAAATTGTGTTCAACTATTTCAACATAAATTGTATATTGAGCGCGGAGAAAGTAAAGATTGATGTTTTTTAGCTTTATGGAGTCAAGAGAAAAACATAAGTAAACTCCATATTGTCCTTTTTCATAAATTGAGTCCCTCAAGCTCAAAAAGTGGTAAAATCATGTAAGAGAAAACTCTATTGACCATGATGAGTCAACATATACATTTTCATAAATAGTATAATGAATTTCGTAAAAGGGGAAAAGTTATACTGAATAGATGGTTGTTCATTTAGTTTTACGAGTTCGAGAAATGAAGTACTCAACGATATTTTCATGTTTACGGAGTCTGAAAATGGAATAAAGGGAACTCCTCGATTTCTATTTTTCGTAAGTTTAAATGAGTTCGAAGAAGTGATAAACACATACTCAATTCCAAAATGTTTTGTTTCTGTAAATAACCTGTGATATGTACAATTGAACTAAAAAAGCATATCACTACTAAAAAACACAGTGAAAAACATCTTAAGTTTAGATGTTAAAGACTAATAGGAAAAAAAATAATATTTTAATAAGCCTAAAAACTTATAAAAACCCAAAAAAAAAAAACTTTTTTATTATTTGTGTTGCTTAGATTTTGAGAGTGATAAAGTTTATTTTTCACCAAGAACTTCAAAGGCATATTCTGGGCAAACCATTAGATCAAATCGCAACCCGTCTTCTCTAGGTAAATGACCTCTCTGAGATCATTGTTTTCATGGATCAAATTTAGAATTTCATTGTGGATTTGATTTTTTGGGGAGGGTTTTCAAATTTAAAATCATCGTTGATGTGTGCAATTAACCCTTATTGGGCTTGCGCACATCGACTGAATTTTTCAGATTAAAAATTGCGACGTGTGTAGTTTCTAAAGCTACCACTCCATATATATGCATTGTTTTGTTTAGTCAGTTGTGCACAACGATGAGTGCACAAAAAATTTAATGGAAAACACCCAAATATCTTGCATATTTTTACCGTAATCTTCTCTAATGATCTTTTGTGTTCTTTTGCAGGGTTTTAAGCTACAAAACTGGAGTGGAGAGAGTTTGAGAATGAAGAAAAATACATAACTACTCTAAACTATCTACAAACCATACAAGCATTGAAAATTTGTGGCCTGTACAAATTTTTCACTATCCCGGGCATGAAGGCCCGACTAGACTTGCTAGAGTGGATAGTGGGAAAGTGTAGTGTTCAAGAAGAATGCTTCATAATTGGAGAACATATGATCCCTATTTATGTTGATGATATTTACTTATTATCTAGGCTTCCACGCTGCGGGGTCGAAATATATTTATATGGGCATAGCGACGTGGTGAAACAAATGCAACCTATTTGATACAACATTTCACTGAAGGAGTTTCTCTCAAATATGGGAGAGTTGACATCAAAACCATAGTGAGCCTTCCTTTGAAAGATATTAGGTTCAATGTTGCAAGGCTATGTGGTAGTGCATTTCTTCATTTTCTCAAAAAGGCTCAAAAGCAAACGACCATAGAGTGTTTGCAACCTACTATATTCAACTGGAGCAAGGTTGTAGTTGCCAATATAAATGGGTAACTATATAGAGTCAAAATAGAGAAACAAATTTTTTTTGGGTATGTTGCCTTTGTCATTTCATTTTCTCTAGAATGGAGTCCTCTCCTTGCCCCGCGTGTAGTTATAGATAGAGGAGGACCTTGTGACCCTCACATGTTGAAACGAGTCATATTGCTGGCACGCCACAAAGGTGGTGATGGACCAATGATCTAGTATACTCTTGATTTCTATGAGTGGCCAAAAAATCAAATCATCATGATTGAATATTTTCCAGTTGCAGGCATGGATTACACAGGTGATCAAGAAATGGCATTTCAGATGGGATGCAGTGGGGCAATCTAGGTAAAAAAACTTCACACTTTGTTTTTTTCTAATTTATTTTATCTTTTTTATTTTTTGGCATCCAAAACTACTTATCTAAAATGATAATTCAAATGTGGCCCCAATGAGACTAGCAGTGTCATGGAGATATGATAGACGTGGAGAGCATCTAGTAGTTCCTGTAGTTCTGAACCCAAATGCAGCAAACTCATTGACTAAGTTATATCAAAACCTTGAGAGGTTGTCCCTTGACATCCCTTATGCCAAGATAGATGAATTGCCTCTCAACTACCAGAGGCACACTATGGGGGTTCCTGGTCCTATTAGTTGCTTGATATGATGAGTAGCTCGTGTTGTTGTATGCTACCATGATCACCATCATGCGTAGTCACTAGTCTTAGGGCTAGATTTTTATTTTTGATGGTGTATCAATGTGTTCGGAAAATAAAGGCCATGGGGCCTCATGTCTTTGGATGACATTTTTTTTGTAAAACCACACTTTTTACATATATTTATGTAATGAAAGCTACTACTTTTATTTCAGCCTATCTTATACAATATATGGATGAATATTGCATTGATTTATTTTACAAATGCCAATTCAACACATAATTAGCCAATGCATCAGTTAATGTGTTTAAATTTATTTGAATATGTTTATACTCGATATAATCAAACTCTCTTTCTAAGAGACAAACCGACAAAAACATTCTTAACATCGAATCACTTCTAACAAAATAGACAGCATTCAAAAGTAATTCTATGAGTTGTGAATCTAACCTAACGATCAATCAATGAATGCCAAATTAAATGAAATCAAATAATAACTCAATTATTATGCTATACTCTGCAAGATTATTCATTTTTTGACCAAGGAATATCCCATGAATATAAAATAACTCATCTATGGGTGAATAAATGATCCACGTTGCGAAAGATAAATTATGAGTATGATGACTAGTGCCATAAGCAAAGTGAATGTAAGATTGAGGGAGCGTCGACATCTACAAATCAAGTATAAGACAAGATAAGCAAGAGAAGTAGTAGAAAAATTGTAAAGAGCTACTAAAAATTGCCACACATAAAATATGGTACAACAATATAAAAATTCTTAATATTTCTTTACGTAAAGGCCAGTTATGGGGTTTCCAAAAGGAATTATGTCATAATCAACTTGTTCATAGGACCCTTTTGCCAATGCACGTTTTACAACTTAAGGGCCATGCCACATAGGCTCAAATTTACCAACACCTAAGTTATCATGCTCTTAATCTCTGTCCCATTCACAAAGTTTCTCTATGATAACCGGAATGCCCTCATTAAGAC
>APFE031052595.1:0-18089 GCA_000404065.3 Pinus taeda
GTACGCTTATAGACCGGATTACCATGAGTAGGTGTTTTATTTGATAATATGCAACACATGAGAAACCGAGACTTGGGAGGTGCCTTGACTTTCCACATGGGTTGCCACCACCATACAACCTACACACCTTCATGTTCCAAAAAATAGGAGAGTATATCCATCCCTTGGGTATAACTACCATGAGGGGATGCATCCCAAATGATTTCATCCTCATCTCACAAGTGACTCATCAAGTGCCCCAATGTATTTGGTCCAATTGTTTCTCCATATTTCCAGTATCATGAGGTCCTTTGCTAACTTCAAATATTGTGAGAGGCATGTAGTATTTCTCCCATTTGCATTTGCGAGAGTTATGTGATACCAACCAATTTGAGATTCTATCCTCGAGTGGTAGAATGTGCCCATTCCCACAACCCAACCATGCATCAATTCCTAAGTGTACTATCTCACCAGTTCTAATACCCCATGCAAGTCCTCTTTTTATGATCGATATGGAATGAGTAATAACTTTCCATATGATGGATGACCCATTTCTACCCATGTTCGGCTTACCTGTTAGAGTCGGCCTCGTCAAGTCCTCCGTCAGGGATCAAAACTCTTTATGAATTTCATGATTAGGTGTCTCGCTCCTCTCTTCCAGTTGCATTTCGCTAGGGACATGCCATGACCTGACAGAGAAAGTCATGCTAGTCTGTTTGGCTCATGTCTTGCCCATGTTGGTTCAGGTCTTGGTCCAAAATCAATGAAATTCATGATAGTCAAGGTTTGGTCCTATTTCACGACAGAGTCATTTTTAGTTTGAGTCTAAAAATTCAGCAGTTTGATCTTTGAAAAAACTTGTCCAGAAACAAGCCGTGCAGGCCAGAGGGAGACCTTGTACACCTATAGTGCAGAAAGCTTCATCATCACTGCAAGAGAAATTGACTCTTCGTCAAAACTCTGTTTGAAGAAAAGTCAAGCAAGGTCAACTATGACAAAAAAATTTAGAAATCGAGAGTTGACATTTTCATATGCAGTCATGGATGTTATAGCCGGAGGCCCCGTCACATAGTCCCTGCAAAGATGTGCCAAATATTTCATCATTTGAGCCAAAATTTCAAGGAAAAAGCGAAAATGAGTGTGTTTAAAGGTCAATGCAAAAGTGCAGAACACAAACATTAGAAAATGGGTTTTTAAAGAGGAAAAAATCGAACCAGTTTCTATCAAGCCTATAAATAGAGATTGTGGCCCAAAGCAAAGCCATTGTGCCATTGGAGACTTGGAAAGACATTGCATAAGGTGGGAGAGTGAGATTGGTAAGCGTTTGAGTGATTTGAGAGGTGATTTGGGAAGCGCGTCGCACACAGGCAAAAGCGCAGCGCACTCACCATGCACGACGCATACACAGCCAGCCCACCAGTGAACGAATACACACGCGCAACGCATATAAGGTGCGTGGTGAACTCGCGGGAGCGTGCGGTGCACACAGTCCACCAGCTCAAAAACAAGGCAAAACCGTTTCGAATCTTTGTGAAGCCCATCAAATCAAGAGGTAGGCTTTATGACACCTCTTGTACATCAATTTTTTCAATGATATGGTGTTTATAATATGTTTAAATGGTACTAAAAAGCACAAGGCCATCCATGGAAAAGATCACCAAGAAAAACGATAAACGGGGTTGCAAAATTGTGATGATGCCACCAAGGTTCTGCTCCCCTCCCCTTGCCCCCTCACCCCTCGTAATTCTCACCTCCCCTCCATCATGTTTCCTAAGAAAATCATCCTAAATTCACCACTAAAACCCCCTCCCTTGTTTTTCAAAGCAAGCTGGGCGACTTTTACAGTGCGCGGCGTAGACACAATGTGGCACGACACACTTAGGGCGCGCGGCGCACTGGGAGCCCGGCGAGAGTGCAAAATTTCCAGTGGCGCGGCGCATACCCGACGCACGGCGCACTGGGAAGAGCGCGTGGCGGACAAACTTATAAGCCCAGAATGCACTAAATTGCCCAAAAATTTTGTGAATGACCCTCAAGGTTGGAGAGGTAGCCCAATTACCTTCATCATTGGAGTTTGAACTTGAAGGGGAATGTTATTATGACGACCATGAAATCAAATGCAAAATTTTTAAAAGTAAAAAGAAGATGATATAAAGAAGGTCAAGAAAGCTAGGGCTTTTCTACATTAACTTTATTGCTAAAGAATGCTCCTACCCTACCTCTATCAGCTAATCCCCCTATAGTAGTTTCCCCTAATAATCACCCTAGCTCCATTGTAATCATGTCCATTTGTCCCCTCTATTCCTATGGCTCAAAAAATCCAAACCATACCCCATCGACACCATACCCAAACACTCCCAAATCCTTGATAAATTTCTCCTTTTAAAACCCTATTCCTCTTTTCATCATTCCCCTCTTAAACTCCCATGTTTTATTGTCCCCTTGGTGATAGATTTGCAGAGCATCTATCAGTTCAGTGGTTTCAGAGTGCAACAAAGAAATTCAGGGTACAAACAACACTAATGGCCTTAGAAACTGCATCAGATTATGAGGGGGAAACCCACAGTGATACAGCTTCAGGAGAATAGGCTCTCCGGAGACCTAGGAGTGGCAGACATGTCAGGGATGAACCAAACACCCTCATGGAGTTGCACGCACGCCCTCTCGCTATGTCTTGTTTCCAGCACTCGGCATGTTTCGAATTTTGTCAGAGGGTGGCAAATGTCAGGATTCATCATGAGTTGAACCGCCTCTTTGCACTTCACCTACACGGAGGACAGTCTATCTTGGCAGGGGTCACTTTCACATTGACACCTAAAACCATATCAGTGGCAACAGGCATACCAAATGTTCAAGAAGAGTGGCACGAGAAGATGAAGGTGGAGAGGGAACTTTATGGGGCTTATATAAAAGCGAGTTGTTTGAGTTAGCTCACGAGAGTTTTCCCATTCAGATTTCTGAGAGATGATTATGATCCGCTCATGAGATTGATCATGAAATACTTCAGTTGTAAGGGAAGGTTTTCTCGCCTTTATGCCTATCACATCAAGTTACTCATGCACTTCACGAGGGTGCATATGATGAACCTCCCATTCTTCATTTGCAGGAACATAGAAAGGATGAGAAAATTCATGCAGCACAAGACCCCTCGGCAGCAGCTGAACAACGTATATCACTTTGCTCTTATCCATATTTTGGTGGACCATCAGTTGAGATTGCAGGGCATTTCTTGGGAGAACTTCATCTCTGGTGACTTCTTCAGCACTCCACATGTAGTATTAGAGGGAAAAAATGAGATAGGGGGTACTTCTCATCAGCATGAGCGCCATGAGACCATTGTGGTGCCATTTTCCATCACATATTAGAGAGGCTATCCAAAAGGCACCAGGCCTTTGTTTGTAGTAGCAAAGCGAGTGTCATATCCACCTGGGGCGGAAGGGGCCTCGCTTCCGGCATCGATCACACAGGAACAGGATAGAGGTAAGGACCCAATGCATGAGGAGGGGCCTTTGGGTGAGCCATCAGGTGCTCAAGGGACCAGTGTCAACCTCATTTCAGATGAAGAGAGAGAGGCAGAAAATGCCAAACTTAGGATGATTATTCAGGAGCAGGACACAGAATTCAAAGACTTGATACCCAATTTCGAGAGGTCCAAATGGGTCATCAACTATCTGGAGCAGAGGAACAGACGGCTGGAAGATCATCATGTGATCATGGAGCTACAGAACAAACTGTGATGGTTGCCTAACTGCCTAGCAGAGGAGGATTGAATTCACTTCATTGGAGCGACAGGTTATGGATGATCATGAGTCTGTTCTTGAGAGAGTCAACATGCACCTAGACAAAATGTTGAACAAGGCCAACAAATACAACACACTGCTAAGACACATGGCTCATCATTACAGGGCACGGAACTTGAGTTTGAGAGCCCGAATAAGGAGTTTGAAAGCAAAACTGAGGAAAGCCACAAAAAGGGAAAAAAGGGAAAAAGAGCAAGATAGGCTCAGGATCTTGGCTGAGGCCTCATTAACTCAACAAAGTACCCAAATCTCAAAAAATTTGGGCAAATTTTGGTCACACAGAAATTTTTTGGGCAAAAAACAGGGATTTTCTCCCTATGCGTCGCGTACCCTGCGCGACGCTAAAATTATAGCACGCCAATCGAGAAAAAGTTTGCATTTTTGGATTCAGTATCGAAAAATACATCTATAGGTGTCTCGGCTAGAAATTTTGATAAGTCTTGGGTCTCCTAAAGGTCAAAAAACACTCAAAAATGGACTTTCTGCCACTTTTTGGACACACAGAAAGCTGTCTTGGGAGAATGAAGATTTGGAGAGGAAAATGAGCTTCAAATTCAGAAATTCTATTGGCGTTAGAAAGTAGATAGGCCAGGCTTTCCAGCAAGCCCACTCGCGCACATTTTGGATACCTGGAAGTACCCCAAAACAGGCCCCAAAGTAGCGCAATAGAGAGTGAAATTAGTGCAGCACACAGAGGAAAAATTGCCAATTTGCTTCCGTTTCGCGAAATTTCGGTTCGCGACTTCTCCAAGTGGGCCTGCTCATCTACACTTTGGTTTTGATCACCAAAGGAAGCATTTAAAATGCTTTTTCTCCAGATGATCTTCTATCCAAGTGGAGAAGGAAGGCAAAGAGTGACCCCAAAGCCAAATGTCATATTTGCAGCGTTGCACTTGTAACTGATGGTTGGCTCTCCATCTCCATTTCGAAAAGATTTGAGTAACTTCCCAACGCCTCGGCGTTCTATCTCTTCCTCACATACTGTATATATTGTGTGCAAGTTATTTGCAAAGGGTTGGTTGGCTTGTAACTTCTGGGAGACTGTGGGAAAGAAACTTTGTTTCTGCATTGTATATTTTTACAGAGAATTAATGAAAGGCAGCGGCATTGTTTCATGAGATTCATATGGTTGTGAGTATAGCAAGTTTTTATCTTATGTTTCATATGTATCTTGTTATGTTTTGTATTCCATTTCGCATTCATTTCTGGTGAAATTTTTCGAGTGAGATCAGATAGAATTTAATTCTATTGCTTTACCTATAGGAAAATTTCATATACAGTGTTCATTCTTCTGTTTGAAAAGAATTCATGTTGCCCATGCCCTTTTCAACTTATTAATGATTCTCTCCATTTCTTTGTTATGTTCCACAGTTTCATTTCGTATCCATCTTTGGTGACATTTTTCAAGTGACATCAGGTAGAATTCAGTTCTATTGCTCTACCTGTGGGAAAATTTCATATACAGTGTTCATTTTTCTGTTTGAAAAGGATTCATGTCACCCATACCATTTTCAACTTCTCAAACAATCTTTCCATCCCGTCACATTTTAAAACTAAATTGCTATGCTTTCAGCCTACCTTGCCTCACAAAATAATCTGTGCCTTCATTTTAAGTCCTGTGTTCATTGAGGTCTAATGGTCCCATAACATCGCAGAAATACGGTCATTCATAAAAATCACTCCTTGCTTTCATTTCCACTTACTAGCCTAGGACAAATTGTTCATTGTAAGTCATCTCAGTCCCTCTCGTTCATCCATTCACTCAGTGTGACCTGGAGAGAGACCTCTCCTGTTCTGGTAGGGCTAGCTACTAGATTGAGCTTGGTTTGTGGTTACCCTGAATTTTGCCTTCCTTCAGCCTGAGGCGGATTTAGGTGCTAACATAGTGGCGACTCCACTGGGGAGACATACTAAGTTTGAAATCAAATCCCCATGTTTCTTAAATAATTTTAACCTCCGGGATGATGAGCTTAGGATTGGAAAGGCTGAGCAAGTTGGTTTTGTCCTGTGATTTTTCTCAATAGCACGTTGGCTTCGAGATGATATACTAGAGCCAATCCAGACCCAGATCCTCCTCATATCTTCAAAAACCCAAATTTGATCCCTAGGCTCCTTCAGCAAGAGAGCATCATAACTCCCATGTTCAAATCCCATTCATGTCCCGACATTTTTGAGTATCTTGAAGAGCTTGTGTTCGACGATCGGTTCTAGATATCATTGTTTGAGTCTAAATCCGAAAGGGTTGTTGATTATACTGTCTGTGATCTGCAATTTCTTGTAGATCTCAAAAGAGAGAGAGCTAATATATTAATTGATAGTTACCTTGTGACACCGCTCCAAAATCCAATTGCAAGCCCCTTGCAAACCGTGCACACTCCTCCAACACCTCCAAGGCCGAATCCACCAAAAATGATGGCTGCATGTTTTGTACCCCTTGTTCTACCCCAAGTTCTAGATGATATGCTCGCTGATTACAAAAGAAAAGTCCCATTCTTTGATGACACTCCTATCAGCATTACTGCGCAGCAACACGTGGAACGAATGACATATTTCTGTGAACTTTATGATATCACTGTGGAGAACGTGTTGATGAGGCTCTTTGTACAAACATTTGTAGGTGAGGTGAAGAAATGGTTCGGAGGTCTACCGGCTGCACGTATCGCCACCTGGGCAGACCTACATAGAACATTCGTGAGCCGTTGGGAAGTGAAAAAGAAACCTCTTCAAATTTTGTCCGAATACGAGAAAATCAAGAGAAACGCTCGTGAGTCAGTCCAAGATTATTGCACGAGATTCAATAAAGTGTACAATGAAATTCCAGATGATCTAGGGCCGCCGGTGAGACTAGCCATGGAGAAATTCCTGGATGACTTTGATGCTGATATGGCTTATCAATTGAGACAAAGGGAACTGGCCACAATGGAAGACATGCACAGAATTGCGATCAGCATTGAGGCGAACCTGCTGTCCGAAAGAGCTAGGGTGAAAGCAGAGAAGAACACCATTGTGAAAGAAGAATCTTATACAATAGATCAACTTCTCAAAAAGGTAGAACAGATGTTTGAGAGGGTAAAACTTGACAAGCCAAAATCACAAGTGTGGAATCATAACTTTCGTGGTCATTAGCAGCCACAGTATAGGATAAGCCAGAGAGATCAACGAACTCAAGAGCAGAATGCACAAAAACCGGTACAAACACCTTTGTAGCATAATTTTGTTCATGGACTAGAGTCAGACGAGGATGGGAATGTAATAGGTGAAGAAAACCATCTCTTTATTCCAGATGAGTTGCCTACTTACATTACCGAAGAAGAAGAATGTGGAGTAAATTCAGCTGCAAACCAAGGCACTGATTTTATTCTAGCTAGTGACAATGTGTTGGAAGAAGAATCAGAAGAATATCAAAGTGGGTATATGAATGCTCTATCTACACAACAACAATGATATTCACTTAGAAACAGAGATGTTCCAGCCATACCAATTCAGAAAAAGACGAAGGGTGAAAAAACAAAGAATGATTTATCAGCTACACAAAGAAAAGAAAAAGGAGGCGGTTGGTCCGGAGAGCAACAAATCAAAACCTGCAGAGCAATCACAGCAACCTGCCACCTCAAGGGAAGAAGAAAGGAAGGAGATCCCATTCAAGGAGGTAGAAGAGATTCCAACTTTTAGCCTAGAGAACGACATTTCTAAGTTAAAGATATCCATCCCCTTGACTGAAGTAATGAAGAGCAACATTTATAAAGGACAGATTTCTAAAATGTTGAACTGGGACCCAATGTCCGACATGGTAAATGTAGAAGAGGATCAGCCTGAAATGATTTTTTGACCAGCATCAAATGGTGAGTCTCGTGACAATGAGGTGCCCCCTTTCTACATCAGTTTGAGGTTGCATGGCTTCATTTTACATAATGCCATGTTCGATTCCGGAGCGTCTCACAATCTCATGCCCAAGGCTATCATGGATAAGCTTGGTCTGGATATCACTCGACAATATCATGATCTTTATTCATTCGATTCGAGTAGAGTAAGATGTATTGGTCTCATCAAAGACTTGGTTTTGAGTTTGGATCGGCTTCCTATGAAAAATGTCCTGATGGATGTGGTGGTAGCAGATATTCCTCCAAGGTTTGTCATGCTTCTTTCCAAGTCTTGGGTAGCAAAATTGAAAGGGACACTACAACTGGATTTCTCCTATGCAACAATCCCAGTGTTTGGACAAATGAGGAAGTTATATCGGGAACAAAAGATGAAATATATGATCACAAGCCAGGAGAAACCGATAAATCATACAATTAACTATGTACATACAAATTAGAGTCTTATGTTTTGTTTTCAGATAGTTTAAATGAGATAGATAGTCAGATGGTAGAAGCAGATGACATTCTGGAGATAATAGAAAATTTTAGAGAGATTTTGAAAAAATAAAGACAAGAAAAGCAACAAAAGATTGGGTAGTCTGATCGAGGTGGATATTGGTGGCCACCCGCTAATTCCACGTGGATCCCCTCTAGTGCTTCTTTTAGTTCTTTCAGTTTCCTTAATTATAGCACAGTTTACTATTTTTAGCAGCTTTTCAGGTCCTAAACTTCCGGAGCCGTTCTGAGGCCCTAAACGACGTTTTTTTGGGAAATCTACTACTAGCAATTTTTTTGTCTAAAAATCATCTTTTCCGTCGTAGTCCTCGGAGAGATCTTTCCAACGGGCTATCATGCGCATCAAACGGAGATAATACAACCAATTCACGACCCCGGGAAGTTGATGTACCAACTTACCCAAAAACGGGGCCCACAATTTGGCGTTTCATCTTCCAGGGTCAGGTTTTGGAATGTGAAGGGTTTTCCCATTGTTTCTCAACAATAAATAGGCCTTCGAGCCTCATTGTAACACAATTCAGAGGCATGTAGCCACACATCTCTTCTCAGAGATAAGCTACCATCGCCCTAGCTGGTTTATATCTATTTCCGGTTGTAAGCATATTTCAGTATTTTCCATTAATGAAATGAAGTAAAATTTCCACTGCATCTTTGTGTATATGGTTATCTCTGTATTTTATTGCGTTTTTGTTTAAATCTGGATCAATGGTATCAGAGCGGTCTGCTTTTTCTCCATTTTTCTTTGCATGTCCCCAACGAGGTCGGGATATAAGGAGTTAGGGCTTGAACTGGTCGAACCTTTGCAAGACCAACCTTGCAAATCCCGACCGCCTCCCATGGCGGATGAGAAGAAAGACGAGGGGGCGGGAGATCCTATCAAAATCTTGCTCGAAGAAACGCTCGAGCGGAAAAGGAACGCGATGATGGATAGCTTTGCGCAGAGCCTTCAGCGGCTACCGAGAGGTGACACATCGGCTTCCAGCAGTTACTCTGGAAATGCCACGCCCTTTAAGGTACAAGTGAGTTTTGAAATCCCCATCTTCCAGGGTAAAATAGATGCAGATGTGGTAGATAAATGGTTAAATTTTCTAGATGGGTATTTTTCTGTTCATGAATTTTCAAGTCGGGAAAAGATTGTTTTCTCTCTTCTCAAAGCAGCCCCCCACGTCAAGGACTGGTGGGAAACCTACTGCGAGCAGAAGGATGAAAGCACATGCTCACTATTTTCGGCCGTACCCACTTGGAATGACTTCCGGGATGCCATCAAGGAGTAGTATTACCCTATCAAAAGCTATGAGGACAAATACATCAAATGGACCACACTGCGGCAGGGACGAGATCAAGATGTGCCAGAGTTCACAAACATTTTTCATACCCTTCACACACAGCTGGGTATCAAAGATTCTGAGATGCATCTGGTGCTCAAATACCGTGGCTGCCTACACAGATACATCTAGGAAGAGATGGAGTTCTTGAACATCTCCTCACTCGACACAACATACTGATACGCTGTCAAAATCGAGAAAAAGTTCAAACAAAAGAAGCGAGGCTTTAGATCTTCTAATCCGAAGCCCAAAGGACAAAGCCAAGGCGGGGTGACCAAGACAACCCGTCGAAGCCGGAAGAAAAGAACAACACCACAAAGCCGAAGAAGGACACAGGAAAGTGGTGTGAGTTCCACAAGAGTCCCACTCATAACAGAAGTGAGTGTCGGACCAAGCATTCACTCGTGGCCGAGTTGAAGGCTTTCGAATCAGATACATGTTCCGACCCTGAGCCAGAACCCGACAAGAAGAATGGCAAAGGGAAGCAGATCATTGATGCAGATCTCAGCGCCACTGTTGCCACTGCCAAGATCCAGAAGAATGAGCCCGAAGAGTGAGAGGAGGGGGAACTTTTCCACTCACAAATGTGGGTGAAGGGTTCGCCACTACAATTCATTGTCGACAGTGGCAGCCAAAAGAACCTTATTTCAGCAGAGGTCATGAAGCGGTTGGGCCTACCGACTACACCACACCTGCAACCGTACAGTATCGGGTGGCTTCATGAAGGACGAGATCTCAAAGTTTGTCAGCAGTGCCGCCTTCCCTATAGCATCAAACCATTCACAGATGAGGTACTGTGTGATTTTACACCTCTAGATGTTTGTGATGTACTATTAGGCTAGTCATACTTGTGGAGGCGACATGATGTGTATGATTCAAGGCCTCGTGCTATCGTTATTTCTTTGGATAATTCATTATACAAGATACCAGAGGTAGCCCCACCTACCGCCGCCTCTTTGATCTTTCCATCCCGCCACATTTTAAAACTAAATTGCTATTCTTTTAGCCTACCTTTCCTCACGAAATAATCTGTGCCTTCGTTTTAGGTTCTCTGTTCATTGAGGTCCAATGGTCCCATAACATCCCAGAAAACAGTCATTCATAAAAATCACTCCTTGTTTTCATTTCCACTTACTAGCTTAAGACAAATAGTTCATTGTAAGTCATCTGAGTCCTTCTCATTCATCTATTCACTTAGTGTGACCCAGAGAGAGCCCTCTCCTGTTCTGGTAGGGCTAGCTACGAGACTGAGCTTGGTTTGTGGTTACCCTGAATTTCTCCTTCCTTCAGCCTGAGGGGATTTAGGTGCTAACACTACGAACCCATTACATAATGTTAAGAGGGTATATTTATTTTTCACCTCTTTCCATAAGTTGTCTCATGTTATTATCAGCAAGCTGAGTTTTTCTCCAAGAGCTCTTACAAATATGTTCAAATCATTCATGCCCGAGCCTCCCCATTTTTTGGGATTTTCACTTCTTTCCCATTTCACCAAGGCAAATGTCCTTCTAACATGCTTCCTTATCCATAAGAATCTGCAACATATTTATTGTATTATGTTGGTGATGCTTTTTGGTATTGAGGCCATAGCCATCCACATATAGCCTTGGTGATGCCTTTTGGTATCGAGGCCAGAGCCAACCACATATAGCCTATAGTACTAATCTACCTGCTCTAGATAGCCATCTCTCATGCCAAATGTTGATGCATCCTTCAATTTTTTCAATGAGCCAATACCAATCTGCTATACGATAATCATTTCGTTTGAGTATGAAGCCAACATACTTGAGGCTGACTTCAATGTCTAGTTGAGTGAATTGAAATTGTTGTAGAGCATATCTTTTTCATTTAGTGAACATCATATAGGCATAATGGTAGATATATTGTAATTGGGCATCATTCTTGTAGCTTTACAAAGGAGGGACATAATATTCTTGAAACAAATAGTGTCATGAATGGCTCCATCTAATAATATTAGTACATCATCGCCAAATAAAATATGAGTAAGATAGTATACATCTATCGCTTTGACCCCACATAATGACCTGTATGCTCGGGAATTAAATATGATCCTACTTAATCCTTCCATGATGAGAAAAAATAAGAGGGGAGATAATGGACACCCTTGTGTGAGGCCGTGCTCAATGTGGGAAGCCAAGGTGGGTAAGGGTAAGTTGAAGTTACGTCTAGCATGCTCTTTCAAAAGCTTTAGAAAGGTTGACGTTGAGAATGATGCTTTTACTGTTCTTGAGCTTAATGAAGTGTAGACCTTCTTATGTAGTACCAATGGCTTCAGTGATCTGTCTACGATTGAGGAATGCAAACCTCTCCTTGGGAATCTCCTTTGATATGATGGGCTTGATGCAAATAGCAATGATTTTGGATACGATTTTGTATATGCAATTGCATAAGGATATAGTTCGATAGTCATCAAGTTTTTGGGGGTTATCAACCTTGGGGATGAGTACTAAAATGTAGAATTAAACCCCTTGTATTTTTTGAAACACTTTAGTACAACGTCAATCTCTCGTAGGGTGACCAGTTTTTTCAAGTTCTCCACATCCTCCTCACTCACTAATCGAGGCACTTTGTCCTAGCAATACGTAGAACTTCTTCTATGGTAGCTTCTAGTGGGGTTCTAAACATTTTGGAGAAATGTCTAGTACCCATATCCACAAGCTCACTTCATTCCATTTTGATCCCTTAAACTCTGAATCATATTGATTAATTTCCTCCCACTCACACATTGCTAGAAGAATTTAGTATTTTCATCGTGAGCGTGTAGCCAAATGGCTCTGCTCTTTAATTTCCAAGTCTACTCTTTCTGTCTCAAGAGTTTAATGTTCTTCTTCCAATCTCATAAGTTGATTCTTCCTTTCAATATTTATATCACCTGAATTGTTTGCGCCCTCCATCTCATCAATTCCAGCTTCAATTTTTAGTAGAGTAGTATCACCTCTTATCTTTTTTCCTTTTGCCCATAGTATGGTGATGTGCTAGATTCGAGACAATTTGCTAGATATGACTGTAGCCAATGAAGAGTTGATATCTTGGCTATAGTGGATGCAAGATTCCTTTACAATATTATGCAATTCAACTTCCTCAAGAGAGGCAGAGTTGAATTTAAAAGGACCGTTTGGCTTACAATTGGAGTTAATGACTTACCAAAAAAATGGGAAATGATCGAAAATACCCCTAGTCCCACCCATTGTCTAATTCTGTCCAAACGATCCACCATTGGTGCTTTGATGATGAAACGATCCAATCTTCTCGTGAGTGCGTCCTTGCCAATTCTCCTATTGCATCAAGTAGGGTAGATTTTGGTTGTGTCTATATTCAGGAGACTACGAGAATCCAATAGGTGCTCAAAATATTAAGTGAGGGGATCAGTTTGTGCTGGTGAGCCCCATGATTCAACATGTCCCAATGAGAAGTTCACATCTCTGACAATGATGATATTTTCCTTATCCATAAATGATGAAGTCATCATTTTATCCTTGAAGCCCACAAGATTTTGAGAGGATCCATATATATTTATCAAGGAGAGTGGGGTGTCTAGTTTAATAGATGTGATGTGTGCACCCAATACACCTTCACAACCCCAAATATTTTCAATCTTAATAGTTCTATTGTTGAAACCAAAGGGGCATCCCGCTATGGACCTCTAACATCAAGGGTATTGAAGGTCCAACCAGGTAAAATGAATGTCAGTAAAGAGTTGATGGAAACTCCCTCACCCAATGTCTCTTGTAGGAATAATACATTGATCCTTTCAAATTTAAAAAGTCTCCTGAGTACTAATTTTTTGTCTCTGCTCACCAAATCCTTGCAATTGTAACATGGGCACTTCATGGGTTAAGCAATTAATGGTTGCCCTTTGCTCTAAGAACCAAGTCAATCGATGTTTGTATGCTCATTCCCACCTCAATCCGTTCCCGCTTGATGACCTTAGATATATAGGATTTCCTACTCTTGCAATTTTCTGAGATTTTGGGGGAGGGTGGTCACTGAGGCCAAATGTATGATGTGGCTTGGGGTGGGAAAGGGATCAAAGATTATATCTATGATGGTAGTTATTGCATGGCTATTCATCCCATTCAGTATGTAATGAGAGTTGACCCTCAATTGTGGTAGGATCAGTGGCCATATTTGTCTCATGGACGTTAGCAACAAGAAATGTGATGGGACTCAAATTGCATGCAAATAAAGCCAAACCCGATGCAACAACTAATAAATGGGCATATTCAGAATTTAAAACATGACAAGATATGGGAGGAGAGGATATGAGACTACCGAGATTTTGACTAGTGCCCATTATCATCTGGTTGTTGAGGAGTCTTCCGATTCTCTCTCCCCTCCCTCGGGGTTCCTTGATGCATTTTGTGTAGGAGTCAATCCAATATCCAATTTTTTCTACGTGCCCATTATCATGTGTCTTTTAGGGCACTTGATGAGAATAGTTGTGATCAACTGGTAGTCTTTATACAAGTAAAAGACTTCTGCACAGGAATGGTACACCCTCCTAATTTAGGATCTACCATGTGATGAGCTCCCTATATTGCAAGTGGAGACTTTCTACTAGCCCTTCTCTCATATTGAGATGTACCAAAATTCTAGCAATGGCAATGTTGTCAGACTCAATGTATGATCTATCATGGTCTAAGTATATCCCAATATCTTCCCCAATGCACCTCAATACATTCCCAGACCATAATTGTTGAGGTAGTCCTTGTAAAGGAATCCTAAGTTCTCTATGCAAATTGTTGAAGTGATCCTTGTAAAAGAACCCTAAGTTCTCTATGCAAAATGTGGCTTCTTGGTGACCAAGTAAACTCCCAACTTCCATGCATGTTTCTCAAGAACCACATGTTTGATGCACATGTTGTTCATATTCCCAATGTTGCAACTCAAAAGGAGACGTTATTTTGAGTAATGGTTTAGGCCGCTAGTCATGTAAATTGTATATGTAATCGGAAGTGGTTTCTCGGGTTGTAAAAGCCCTAGGTCATCCAGGTTGGCCACACCATCCTCCATATCAATTGTATATGAAATTGGAAGTGGTTTCTCTGGTAGGTTGTAGAAGCCCTAGGTCATCGAGGTTGGCCACACCATCCTGCATATCAGATATAAATGCCCCAACGTGGACATAGAGTTCGTGGGGTTCTCAAGTGTTTGAGTTGTTGGACCTTGAGGTGGATCAACCCTTCAAATTGGTGTTGTATCCATCAAGTCTCATGAATAGTCAGCCAACTCTTTCTCCAAACAAACACATTTGTTTATCGTTGTTCTCATGAAAATGCTTAGAAAATGTGGATGCCTTCTTCCCACAAAAAATTGTGGCCAAATATTCTAGAAAGTACTCTTGCTGATAAGTTATCCTTTCACAACTTGTTGCCATGCCACTCAACTGTTCCAATATTGCTAGCCCTATCCAAGTGTGTATGGTGACCAAAGTTCGAGGGTGCTGTAGTGGCCACTTTTGTCTAATTTCAGGTAGTCCCTAGGTTTAGGCTGTGATTCTAGGGTTTTTCTTGAGCAAGAGAGCCATCATTTATGCAATGCATGCTACAGTAGACAGAGGTTTATATTGGTGCTTGAAGCTTGCGACAGCTTGTGGATTTGAGTCAAATTTAGAGAATACAAGTGGGATGTATAATATAACTTCTCCATGGGCAAGGTGAGGGGAGCAGGCTCCAGCAGCATAACCTTAATGGCGCTAGTTGGGAGCTGTCACTTTGATGAGGCCAGTGCAATGAATAAAGCATGACATCATAATAAAAGTCATGAATTTCCACCCTGGTTGACTGCATGGAGGACGTTTATACAAGGTAAGCAAGGCCATTATTCTAGACGCCCAGGTTTGTGACTGAAACGAGATTCTGCAGGTGTCAACATTGCCGGAGGCGTTGGAGATAGCGTGGAGGAAGAATTACAATTCTCTACCCATAGGGAGAATGAGGAGATTATTAGTGAGCTAGGTTACATTTGTGTGACTATTAAAAATGAACACTAAAAACAAAAAATAAGATTAAAAACAAAAAAAATGAAGATTAAAACCGAAAAAATTAACTAAAAACACATAAATTTTATTTTGTATCAGTGGCCAGAAACCTGGAATAAACACACAAATCTAATTGTTCGCAGATCTAATTGTGCAGCTAACTATTCAATTTACACATTTCACTCTAATTAACTTAATCTCATCTTGCTTATTATTTTTGGAAACCGGCATACAACGGATCCAATTGTGCACAGATCTAATTGTGCAGCTAGATATCTAATTGACACATTCTATTCCAATGAACTTAATCTCTAAAGAACACATTGATTCATCCGACAGTATATTATTTTTTAAAGAACCAGACACTTTAGAAAAACAAAACCCTAACAATTGAAAGAAATTATAAACTATGAACAGCTCTTCATTTTATCTCTCAAGAACACATTGATTCATCGGACAGTATATTTTTTTTAAAGAACCAAATAGGTTAGAAAAACAAAACCCTAACCATTGAAAGACATTATAAAATATGAACAGCTCTTCACTTTCAAACACAAAAAAAAACTCGTTAAAGCAACTGACCTGCTCATCAGAGGCAGCCGAAGAGTCCAGCAAGGTGGTAGGATTGATACCAGGTGGTATTACCAAGAAATTTGAATGTGCTGTTGGCATACGCGGCCACTCCGTGTTTTCATACGGGGCGGCGTTACGTTGGGAAATATACGACCCACTTCTCGCATCTATGGTCTCAGCAAACCTGCCTCCGAAACCACTAGTTGCATCGATGCTCTCAACAAACCTGCTTCCAAAACCACTAGCTGCATCGATGCTCTCAACAAACCTGCCTCCAAAACCACCATTTGCATCTACGCTCTCAGAAAACCTGCCTCCGAAACCATCCGTCATACTGATTGGTTCCAGAGAGATGTTGCCAGGGCCAATGATACACCGGTTCACCCTGTCCAAAATAGGTGGAGGATGTACACTGTTATTATTATGGTAGTTGCTCGTTATACCCATTGAAAAAATGGAGTTTGAAGCGGGGTTATAATCAGAAGGGTTCCGCACGTGTTCCTCCTGATAACTGGAACAAACTGGAATAAGGACAGGTGAGATCCATTCCGGTGTCTGAGAATTAGGGTTAGGGTCGTTGTTCCTTATACCCACTGAAAAGTTTGAGATTGAAGCAGAACTATAATGAAAAGGGGTCCGAACATCAGCCCCATGGTAACTGAAACAATCTGGAATAATACTAGGTGAGCTCCATAGTGGTGTCCCTGCAGTATTATATTCATACTTAGCCATTAGTCGCTTTTTCAGGGGAATTAGGTTTTCAACCCAGGGAATGGAGATAACAGAAATGGCAATGGAGATATCAGATAATGGCAAAACAGAAAGCAAAATGGAGAACAGAAATGACGATGGAGATATCAGAGAGGGAAAAGCAGAAATTAAAATGGAGATAACAGAAATGGCAAAGCAAAGGCAAAAATAGCTCTACCTGCAACGATAAATAACTCACTATTGTTACGGAGGCTGCTTTATTTTCATTCTCCGTTTTTTAAATAATAATGAATGATTATTTAATATTTATTTTAATTCTTCGTTTTGGGATAATAATTAATGATTTTGTTAATGGTTGGGGAGCTACTTGGATGACTTAGTGGAGTCGATATAAGGAGTTCCTACAAAATCTAGAAGGTTGGGTCGTTGGTTAAAATTAGATACCTGCTTGTAACTATATTTGCATCGGGGTTATAATAAAAAATGTATTCAGATAATGGAAAATAAATAGGCTTTACATTGGGGTTATAATAAAATATTTATCAAGTCATGGAATATAAATATTGGTTATAATAAAAAAATGTATTCACATCATGGAAGATAAATAAGGGTTATATTGTGTTTATAATAATAAATTTAGGGCATCATGGAAAAGAAATAGGATGAACTAGTGAGTGAAGGGACTTGTTCAAATTTGTATAAATTGTCTTAAATACTATGCTTGCACAAATTTTTAAATAAATTTAAAATTTAGTATTCTTTTGGTTTTTATGGTGAATTTTATATAACTGTATTTTTAAAATAATATTTATACTTAAAGATTAATATTTTATTTGTTTGATTTTATTTTATTATATTTATTAATGAGTTAGTTGAAATTTTAAATAAAAATGATTAAAAATAACAAATTTGAGATTAATATTTTATTTGTTTGATTTTATTTTATTATATTTATTAATGAGTTAGTTGAAATTTTAATAAAAATGATTAAAAATAACAAATTTGAGATGTTATTTGTATAGATATTAAATATTAATATTTTATATGTTTGATTTTTTTGTTATATTTATTAGTGAGTTAGTTGAAAATTTAAATAAAAATAATTGAAAATAAAAAATTCCATATGTTATTGGTATACATATTAAACTTTAAACAATAGATTTTTTGAGATTCTTAACTGATTTATATATTAAGGAATTTAGACTTCTGTGATCCATAACATTGTTTAGAGAGTTTTAGGCAAAATCACATAGAGAATAATCTGTCGACGCGTTTCGAACCAACCATTGTGGTTCATCTTGTGGTTAAAAATACATATTTAATT
>APFE031052596.1:0-18218 GCA_000404065.3 Pinus taeda
GTACGTGGGAGATGGATTTTTCCTTGATAGAATTTTGAAGCCTTTCTGCCTTAGGATTCCTTGATAATACTCATCGCCTTTCATACTCCTGACGTCATCTATAAGTCTTCTTGGAGCAGGATTTCTTCCATTATTTCCTTGACTGTTTTCCTTGCCTTTGTTGGAACTAGGAGCATTATTATTTCCATCAGGGTTCCTCATGTCCTTGTTGTTTAAGGTATGGTCACCCTTGCTTGTGGATTGACCTTCATAGCCAATAACCGATTTATCAAATGGAGATCTCTAATGGCTAAGAATGTCATCCAAGGCTTGAGAGCTCTTCAAGATTTTGTCCATCCCTTCAATCTTTTTCTTGAGGGAGACAATCTCTTCTTTCGATATTTTGCAATCATTATTTTTCTTGGCAAGTTGTTTCTCAATATCTTCCTTGATATGTATTGCTTCATTTCCTTCTAATTTAAGGACGATGATATCTGACTTCATTTTGAAGATTTCTTCATTTTCCTTTGCTACAATGCTCTCCATTTCTTCCTTGATCCTTGTGGCTTTACATGTTTCAGCCTTGAGAAGGTTGATGTCAGATTTTAATTTGAAAATTTCTCCATCCATTTTTCTAGTTGACATATCATGGTGTTTCTCTCCTTTTCTGCTTCATCAACCTGACCTTTTATGATTTCCAATGTTTTCGTTGTCTTCTCATCTCCTTCTACTAGATTTCTAGCTTCTTTTGGTTGATATTTAAGAAAGAATACCTCTTCCTTGTATTGATCAATCTATGCTTAAAGGTTTTTCAAGCTCTTATACCTTTTTTCAAGGTGACTTGACAAGGTATTTTCCCATTTCTTTGCGTTATCCAATTGGTTTGTCATGTATATGACCTATTCATGATTCTTTCTTTTACTTTGATGAAATTCCTCCTTAAGATTGGTGAGCTATTCATCTCCTTCTTATACTTGAAGCTTGACAAGGTCAACTTCCTTCCTTGTTTGGTCTTGGTCACTAACTTGTGCTTTCTTCTTGAGTTCCCCATTTTCCCTTTTCATATTGATAATCTCTCCCATTGTAGCCATAATTTTAGTAAGGATATCTTCTTCAAAATTGTCTTCATCCTCTTCATCTACTATGTTTCCCTTCGTCTTGTTTTCACCATTCTTATATTTAGCTATCTTGATGGTCTTGGGATTTCCTTCTTGCAATAAGCCTTTTGCTAGAAATCGTTTTTCCAAATTAACCTTGATTAACTTTGGTAGCCAAATTATCATCAATGCATTGAGTTACTAGGAAATTCCTCATTCTCAGCTTCCATATCTCAAAATTTCCATTGATTACTGGAACCTTTTCAGATTGATTGTCTTCAATTTTGGTGGTTAATGACGAAACATCTTTATGAGGATTGGAAGATTTCTTCCTTAAATTACCCATTTATGTTCTAAATGGTCAACCTTCAAGCTATTAGGCTTTTAGTGAAAGTTTGGCTCTGTACATTGTTGGAAATTACGAGAGGGGGTGAAATATTTATTTTCAATTTGTTACATTTACCATTAGATATTTATATTAGAACAAACATACAATAGAAATAAATTATTTTAAATTAATATAATCTTTACAATCAGTCAAGTATAATATATGTAGGGCTCTAACCCTTGATGAAGACACCCAGGCTCCAATTTGGGATGTGCCAAGCATCTACTTGGACTTTAGTAACACTTTAACCTCTAGGGCTTCGACCCTATCTTATCCAAGGAACCAACCTTGAGTTTAGGAGCAAAAACACCAAGGACACCAATATTTCATATTTTCTTTGTTAAGATATGTTGGTTTGTTCTTCATAGCTCCAAAAGTTTTCTTCAATCAGCCCTATCAATCTTCAGCCTCATGGAAACATCATCAATGACAACCTTGTCAATGACAAGGTATCACCACTACAGTTCATCATACCCAAAAAAGTTATTCAAGTAACCTCTTGATGTATCATCCATCATGGTCTTCAATGAGGTCTTCAATCAAATCTTCAAAAGATTCCTTCAGCAAAGAGGCCTATACTAGCTCAACAAGAACTACTCTTATCAAACGATCTTCAAACCAGTGCTGCTCCAAGAAATGGGTCCAATATGTTACTTAGGAACGAGCTTCAAATCCTTCACTGTGACCTAAAAGTTACCTTAAATTTATGGTTTCCAATGGAGTTGACATACCGTGAAGCATATACCTTACTGCAACAATCTTAACCTACTTTCCAAAAAGGAGATGGAAATTTGTCACACAATCTAGAATCTTTTGCATGCATGCCTTCTCGGATTATGCCACCAAGAAATAGGAGTGTTATTGCTCCATACTCTGAGTGTCCCTCTATTGTTATGCTAGTTGATAATTGAAGAGTCCACTATTCCTCCACTGGACCATAATTCCATAGAGGAATAAACTACATGTCTCTACAGTTATATCGATAGGCCTATGTACTTGGAGGTATGAGTTGCCAATTAATGAACCTAGTCTAAGACATTGTTTTGGGCACAATACTTCTACAAATATCCAAGCTTCTAAAATGTTACAGGTCTGGTCTTAGTAGCACCACAGATTGAAAGTCACATAGCTTATAACAAAGGTCGAGGTTCTGTTTATAGGGTCTAAAGCTCCCATTGTCTTACAACCCTATCAAACTGAGATTGTTATTCTTGTTCTGCTCCAAAATTAGTAATTAATTTGTTGTTTTACGAATATGAACTATTATGCCAATGTGCTTCCATCAAAGAGCTACTACAATGAATCGGCATTTAAAATATGCCAAAACAATTATCATTTCCTCATTTTATTCTCTATAATGTTCATGAGCTGTGAAACAATTATCCTTTTTCTATTAAAATAACGAAAAATTTGCGTAAACAAATAACTCCAAAATCTTTATTTCTATCGGGTTTTGTCACTTGAATGAAAGGAATGTCTCAGGTGGTAGGCCAACTCGAGCAGTGATCATAGGCTAGCTAGAAGTTAAGTTAAAGATAAATAACTTTAAAAATCAATTTCTCTCCAACCGTAAGAAGTTTGAGGGAAATTAAGGGCTCATTAGAAGGAGTAAAAAATCCTCTTTAAGATGGTGTAGGACTCATTATGGAAATATGCCTCCAAGGTATCCAAATAATTTTTCTTTGTGACCGCTCTTGAAATTTTTAGTGTAGAACAACAAGGCCATTAGGGCTTTGTCAATGTTTGGCAGAACATGGTCCTTTCATGGCTTTGTCATATGATAATAGTGTCATGATGTAGGAGTTTTGTCATGATTATAGCGTAGCATCGTGCAACCAACAAAGTCATCATATATTAGTGCAATGTTATGTTATTAGCCATGATAGTGCAGTGATATGTTATTAGCCATATGTCATTAGATTATCACAAGGAGAGCTTCAACATCAAGAGTCACTATGAGCATCAATAAGAAGGACTTCTTCATCAAGGGTAAGGACATCATCATGATTAGTGTCTTCATGGTTAGTTCAAGGACATCTAAGACATTAATAACAATAGGCATCCAGGACAAGAGTTTTTCTTAGTCGCTTGACATATTCATTCATGGTATCCTTGTCAAACAAGAGTCTTGGCATCATCATTTGAATCCAGACATCTCAATAATATTGACATCTTGATTAATGCCATATATCAATGACAACCTAGATTAACAAGCCACTTACTAGTTGCAAGGTAACTTGTCCCTATGGTGGGATATAAATAAGAGTGCACAATATGGAAGATAAGGATATGAGTTGGGAGAATTTTCACAAGCATTTTATACGGACATACTTGATATAATGGTATTATGATGACAAAGATAAAGAGTTTCATAAATTAATGTTTATTCATATAAGCATGGATAAATTAGTGACTAAATTCACCCATCTCCTACGATATGTACTTTACGTTCACAAGGAGAAAGCCAAAATCCTAAAATTCATTGGTTGTTTATCATTTTCCTTTAAATGTAAAAATAGAGTATAACCATACTAAAAACAACGGTTGAAACCATAAGGAAGGCCAGAATGTGTTACTAGTAGTCTAAACAAAGAAGTGATTTAACTCAAAGCCCTAGAAAAATAAGAGAAAGGATTGGTTCATGCAAGGCAATAGAGGGTTAAAATATCCTTCTTATAATAATTATTCCGAAATTGATGAAAATGGGAACATTAATTGAAACAATGACTGGTAGAAAACTTAGTCTCAAAAAAATAAAATTATATTTATATAAATAGAAAAAGAGTCAATGAAAACGAAAGAGAACGGTTGAAGTTTTAGGTTTTTGGGGAGCCTCACTTGATTTATTCATATCTATTAAATGTTAAATCTAATAAAGAAATCCACAATGTACAAGAACATTCTACTGTAAATGATGTGGCTAGGAGTATCCCCCAAAATTAATGTAGCATTAGATGATTTACAACTTGAACATCAATATAGCATTATTGAAATAGAGGGTAGGACTATAGATCGAGCTTGTCAATTCTAATAGTCCAAGGACCTAGTTTGTGTTATATTAGTCCAATAATAGTAGAGAAATATGGTTTAAAAATGTTAAAGAATAAAAATTCTTTGTTATTACAATTAGCCACTAGTACTAAAAGGAAAATTACTATTGTGATTAGAAACTGTTTTATGAATTTAAATGCCCTAAATTGAAAAATGAACTTAGACACACTACTTTTAGGGTGATATGATGTGTTAGTCGGAATTTATTAGATAGAAAGTCATATGAAAATTATAAAATTCCTAAAAAAGATAGTTACTTGTACTAATGATGAGGTAGTAGAAGAGACAATCCCAAACGTACTGAAATCAATAATAGTAATATATATATCATCATTTTAGTTAACAATATGGACAATGAATGAGTATAAGTTGTTTGTTATATAGGTGGAAGATTTAACAAAAGAGAATAGAGAAACTATTTTGACTGAGTTTGTAGTCGTGTGGGAATTCAAGGATTTGTTTTTTTTTTTTAGATGAAATTTGTAGGTTTCTACTAAAGAGAGACATTTATTTTACCATTTAATTTGTACATGCAGCAACACTTGTGTTAAGATAACCCTATTGGATGAGTATTATAGAGTTTACTAAATCAAATATGCAACTTTAGGATTTGTTGGACAAGAAGTATGTCTGACAAAGTGTCTCACCTTGAAAAACACTTGTACTATTTTTAAGATAAAAGATGGTTCTTTTAGGCTATGTGTTGATTATAGACACATAAACATACTACAATTAAAAATAAATACCCTTTACCTAGAATTGATGATTTTTTTGATTAGGTAAGAGGGGAGACAATGTTATTTAAGATAGACTTGAGATTTGTTTACCATCAAATCAAATTTAAATATGCGGATATTCATAAGGCTTATTTCAAGAATATTTATGGCGATTATGAGTTTGTTGTTCTTCCTTTCGAACTTACTAGTGCCCTAGCCAGATTTATGTCTTTAATGAATAACTTTTCAACTAGTAATTAGGTAAGTGTGTACTAATCTTCATTGGTGATAGTTTAATTTGCACAGACAGAAGAGGAAGATGAACATCACTTAACATTAGTGTTGTAAACACTAAAAGAGTATTAGTTGTATGTAAATTTTAGTAAATGTGAGTTTTATCTAGATCAAGCTTAGTATTTGGGTCATGTAATATCTAAAGAAGGATTCATGATAAACCTTCCAAAGATAAAATCAACCCTTAATGGGCCCATTCCTAAGTAAATGGATAATATTCGATAATTTATAGGAATTATGGAATATTTCGCATGTTCATATATGGTTTTTTAAAGTTCCCTTATCCTCTAAAATTGCTACAGAAGAAGGGAGGTAAATTTACATGGATCCAAAAATGTCAAGAGATTTATGACTAATAAAATATATGTTCATTATAACCCACACATTTAAAGTTTTTTATACTAATAAACACTATAGATTGTGTATAGAATTTTATTTGGAATGGTTAGGTGGAGCTCTAATGCAAGACAATCCTTTTATTGTTTATGAATCTAGAAAGCTAAAGTGGCATGAAAATAAGTATGATTCTTATGACTTAAAGTTAGTTGCAGGAAAATTTTCATTAGTAAACTAGATTTAAATTCAAGGAAATAAATTTGGATGGATTTCCTTACTGAATTTGATTTTGAATAAAACATATCAAAAGGGATGGAAAATAATTAGAAGATGCACTTAGTCAAAGTCTTAATAAGATTTGTATAATTTCTTACAGTAGTATCAAAACAAATTGTGTTGAATAGGTTATGAAAACAACCTTAGAAGATCAGGAATATATACAAATATAAGAAAAATTTGTGAATGAAATTCTCCAAAAGAAAAATCAAATCATTCTCTAAATAATCATTGTTTGCTAACCTTTAAAAACAAATTTTATATTCCAAATTTTAGTAGACAAGTAAATGATTCTAGATGAAAATCATAAGAAACCATTTTTTACTCATCCAAACTACTAAAGGCTTATAACATCACTTACAAAGGAATTTTATTAGCCATGGATGAGGGAATATGTAGAAAAGTACTTAGCTAAATGTCTTGACTGTTAAAAGGTTAAACTAGTGAACCAACATCTTCTTGAACTACCAAATCCATTGCATATCCCTTAATGGAGATGGGAGATCATTTTCTTAGATTTTTTAGCAGAAATACCAAGAATAAGAAGGAAACATGATTCTATCATGGTTGTGGTTGATAAGATAGTTAAAGAAGCCCAATTCATACATGTCCACTCAACATTTACGGTTATTCACCTAGTATAAATATTCATGATGGAAACACTTATAGCCCATGGAGTGACAAAAACAGTCATTTCTAACAAAGATGAAAATTTCGCATCAAATTTTTGGAAAGTTATTTTTACAGGGTTAGGAACTCAACTAAATTCTTGTACTTCCTACCATTCTTCAAATGTATGCAATGGACAAACCCACTAAATGAGAATATTACTTACATTTGGTTGAGTTTTCATATAATAAAAAATATCAACAATATTTAAAGAGAAATCATTTTGAAGTTTTATATTGACAAAAATGATATGCTCTCTTGACCTAGAGTCATCTAAAGGAAAAATAGATTTTAGGACCTAATATCTTAAGAGGTATGGAGGAACTGGTTAAATAGGTAAGATAAAACTTAAAAACCACTCAAGATAGAAAAATGTTATGTGGATAAGAAATGGGCTCCCCAAGGCTACAATGTGGGAGAGAATGTTTATATCTAAGTTAAACCAAAGAAGAGTACCTTGAGTCTCAGAACTTATGCTAAACTAGAATATATGTTCTGTGGGCCATTTGAAACATTATCCAGAGTAGGACAAGTGGCATACTAGCTAGCACTACCATCCCATACAAAAGTGCATAATGTGGTTTAGGTATATCATCTGAAGAAATATGCTTATGATCTAACACATATCATTGATTGAAATGTGATACAAGTCAAACCAAAAGGTTAGCTTCTAGTCAAGCCCATACAAATTTTAGATAGGAGTGAAAATTTATTCTCGAATTGAGCCATCACCCATATTAAAGTGCAATGGATGTAGTCTGAGCCTAATGAGTCCACCTCGGAGATGGAAGAGAAAATGTGAGAAGAATTTTTTTCAGTCTTCCAAAAGCGATGAGGGCAAAGAGAAAATTAAGAACGATGTTCAAATTAAGGGGAGGGGAAATATAATACCACTATTGATTGTGATTGATGACATTATTTGTGGAAATTTATCGTGATTTGTAATTATTTTACTACTGAGACAAGGGTTAGGAGGGCTAAGACCATACTTGGATATTTGAATGATGTACATTCAAATATGTAGTAATAAATACAACATTTCATTTTTGAAGCTTTGTAATGTTATGTAAGTAACACGTGAGTGATCAAGTCAATATATTGCTAGCTAATTTGGTGGTTATAGTCCTAGAAGAGGACAAGCATATCAAACAAGTGACAAAAATTGAAGTTGAGAGTTGATTCTAGTAGTGTCTATTATGAAAAAACAAGTCATGTGCCAGTAACCACTTTGTTACCTCTTTCCTTCCATGTTCTCGATAAGATACAAACAAAAACTAAAAAAAAAAGACTATACATGAGAGAAATGCATGCTCAGTTAATGAAAAAGCCCAAGCATTAATGATAGAACACAACAGGGGAAAGATGTTGCGACATGTGTAGGGAGCTAGGACAAAAAGGGTCCCAAGGAAAGACAAAACAAGAGGAAAATAGAACATATGAAGGAGAGTAGAAGACAAAATATTACCAATACCATGAAAACCTAAGGCACAAGGGGTGTTGTACCATAGAGGCTACAATAAATCATTTGGTAGGGAGGAGTGTGCTAGCTAAATTACATTTACAAGTCTCACTCATATACACATATTTTTTTTTGTGTAATTTACATATTATATCTGAGAAATACATTTCATATTTTTTCTATAAATTGCATGCATTATGTGGGAAGTATAGCTAATTAGGGTCACTAAGTCCAATATATTCTTTGTATCTATTTGTGTCTTGAAAAAAATACTATGTCAACAGGAAAAGAAAATTATGTTCTATATGCATGCATATTAAGGAATTTGGAAAGGATTCAAGTAATATTGTAAAGTATCTATGAATAACTTATGATTATTCCTTATGGACGTGGCCAAATTATGTTGATTCTTGAAAAACAATAAGGTAGATGATTGTGTAATAGCTATTTTCTATTTGGATAAGTATACAAACAAATCAAAATTCATTTTGAAAAACATGCATGGTAGTAAACATGATATTTATGCATTTTATACCTACTAAAATATTATATCAAATTAATTGTTGAGTAAGATGTATTTATAGAAAATTTACAATAGTATTTATATAATGCATGACAAAAAAGAGTCAAGTTATTACTAGGATTCTATTAATTTTTATGTATTTCATATAAAAGTATGCATGAGAGGGAAAATTCACCATATATGTATTGGTCTATAGAGGGAGAAACACTCTAATATAATATCACCTAAAGCTATACTATTTAGTAACATGGAATTACTCTAGGCTTAGAAGCAGGGTCAACAATAGCTTTGAGAGCTAAAACATTACAGGGAATCATGTAGTCATATATGAGAATAAGTCACTATATGAAAATTTTGTTGGGAAAATTAGATTTGGACTTTAAAAAGGTACAAGTGTCTTAGGTCTACATTCCAAGGGACTACATGTATAGTGGTAAATTCTGAAATTCTATCTAGTTTCAGTTTTCATAATATAGATAATTTCATTAATGTATTTATTATATTTATTTTGTTAAAGCATGTTCTTCCTTCTTGGAGTAAAAGGAGTCAGAAATAATTTATCTGATTCAAAAGAATATTTATTTGAGTCATGGCCAATTTTGACATTTGAAAGAAAAAGAAATCAATTTTTATTTTTATGTCATAAGCCCACAACATCTTAAGTCAGCCTAATGGCACCTATTCGACCCTCCTCGAAAGTTATATATGTGTGTCAAGTTAAACCTCTTGGAGACATAATTCATCAACACATTATTTACCTATTATTGCACCAAGACAAGATGGAAAATGGATTAAGTCAAAGGAGACAGAAATAAGTCAATGGAGAAAGAGAAACCGAAGTTTTCCTCCCTAAGATAACTCATATGTGAAAAGTATTTGAGGTATTGTAGGGATGAAATTCGGCCTCTGTTGCAGGGCGGTAAAGATTTGTTTTTACTAGATTTGGAGCAAGTTGACCAACATTGACTTTGAATATTAGAGGCGACTTGGAGGAGGATTTTAAATTGGAATATTTATGGTGGACTAGGTCATGGATATATCATATTGATATGATTAAGGATTATTGAGCTTCCCCCTTATCATGTTTTACCTTGGCTAGTAGCCACAACATTGGTGTCTCTTGTCTAGTTATGATCTTTATATTTTGTACATTAGTATAATTGATTCATGAAGAATACAACCTAACATTCACAAGTAATTATAAAGAAGAAGAATAAAAAATTAATCTCTATTGCACTTGGTTCCAACATTGTATCAGAGAGAAGGTGAAGGAAGGAAGCTTGGAGATCACATTTTTCTAGTACTCTTGATTGAAGACATCTTTGTACCAACTCTTTCTCTCTCTTAACATATATGTACATTAAGGAATTTCTCAAGGAGATAAGTATTCTCCTTAAATCCATAAAAGGATATATCACTGAATCTATTTCTAAATTATCTTAAAGAGTGAAAAACGGGAATTTATACTCTCCTCTTATAGGTTCAATTGAAGATGACAATACTCGTAAAATTGATAGTGGAGATTTCAGGCATTTGAAGGGTGAAATTGGACATCTTAATACTCTGTCCAAAGGAATTTCTTCTCACAAAGCTAAAATTTAAGAATAAATTAGCTATCTAGTCAAAGGAATTAGATCTACCTCCAACGAGCTAGATGCTAGTAGCAAAATTCATCTCAATATCATCCTCTATGTTTTAGGTTTGAAAAATAATGTACTCTCTATTTATTGTTTGCAATATAAAGAGACCATGACAACATTTATTCATGTAAAAAAGTTTGTTTGGGCTACAAGGTCTAGTATAGATAATGCTAAATTTATTTAGATTCATGAGGAGAGGTTGTATAGTCTTCTAAATTCTCCTCATTAACCTTTAGCAGACATTGAAATTAATCCATATGAATTGTGGAATAGAAGATATGGCCATGTCCATTACAAAATATTTCCATTTTTGAGTCAAATGGTTATAGGTATTGCCTAATTGAAAGAAGAATATAAAGGAGTTTCTCAAGAGTTTTCCCTTAGAAAAAATATGAAGAAGCTATTTTATAATAGTGAATTAAGATCCAAAGATATATTTGACCTAATTCATTTTGACGTTTATTGTTCCATGTTTGAAAAATCACTTGTTGGTCATCAATACTGATCATTCTATAAAACCTAGATATATTTCTTGAAGTCTACAGATGAAGTATTCGAGAAAATGCAAGGCTTCGATGAACGAGTTGAGAATTTAATAGAAATAAAGATCAAGACCTTAAAATTTGATAACTTGCGGAATTTTTTAAAGAAGTTGGGATAAGAGTCATGTTACATTTTCAAGATATTCACAAATTCTCATGGGGAGAAGCCACTATGAATGAATTCTACATTCAAAATAGAAGCCCTCAAAGAATTCTTGGTGATATAACTCTAGAAGAAGATTTCACTGAAAATAAGCCTAATTTTATCATCTTTGAATCTATGGATATCTAATATACATTCAAATTCCCAAGGAGAAAACAAGGAAGCTGGATCTTGTAGGTATCAAAGGAATCTTCGTTGGTTATAGTAACCCATCAAATCTACATCAAAGAACAACATCATAGTGAAGTATATATAGATGTCACATCTGATGAATGTGTTACATTCAAGAAGTAAAAATATATCCCTATTGATTTTGATGAATAAAAAGGACTAGACATTCCCAATGAAGACAATCCAAAACATATCAACTCTCAAGAGCCCACAACTAGTTGTCATGAAGAACTAGAAGAACCAAGCAAACCAATATAACCTACCTAAATTAAAGAAACTCAAAATAGACCATAGTGGCTAAGAACAAATTTACAAGAAGTTGAAGGAAATGCAACTACAAAAGGATAATTCAAATAAATCAAAAGACACAAAATATACTCTATTTATATAGATTATATGACCAAACTCATTCAATAAGAACCCTCGACCTAGGATAAAGGTGTAAACAACAAGTATGGAAGATTTCAATGATGGAAGAATATGAATAAATAATGAAGAATGATGTTTGGGAAATCATTCATAGTCTAAAGGATAAAAATGTTGTGAATTCCAAGTGGATTTATAAAATTAGGCATGCAACTAATGGAAGCATTAAAAAATATAAAGCTAGATTTGTGGCTCGAGGATTCTCTCAACAAGAGGGAATTGATTATAATGAAAAAATTTCTCCTACAACCAAATACATAACTATCAAGACCCTTATCTCCCTTACAACTTTAATGCCATAGAATATATGCCAAATAGATGAAGACAACTTTTCTTAATGGAACCATTGATGAACAAGTTTAAATTGAACAACCTAAAGGATTCAAAGTGCATTGAAAGGAAACTCATGATTGTAGATAAAAAAAGGGTATACATGGCTTAAAACAACCCCCTATCTCATGGTATTCTTATATAGATACTTATCTAAAAAGGCATGAATTTATTAGAGGTGTTGCAAATCCAAATTTCTACATAAAAATAGTAAATAATGAATGAGTAATCATTTGTTTATATCTGGATGAGTTATTAATAAAAAGTGCGGAACATCTCATTTGTGAATGTAAGAATGATCTAATACTTACTTCGAAATTAAAGAAAATATGCTAATGCAATGTTACTTGTGAATTGAAGTTTGTAGAAACTACGTGAGATCCTTCTTGGTTAATGAAAATATGTGAAAAAGATTCTACAAGAATTTGGAATGATGGATTGTAAACCTATAGCAATGCCAATGATCACAAATTTGAAAGAGTTGAAAACTTCAGACTCAAAGCTTGTTGATATATCATCATATAGGTAGTTTATTTTTTCTCTAATATACTTAGTGAACACCTGACGATATATATGCTACACACTAAATACCATAAGCTAAATTTTGGTGGAAACTAGACATGATCGTTGGGTAGCAACACAACAAATTTTGAGATATCTTCATGGAACTACAAATTATTGTTAGATATATTTTGTAAGAAATGATATTTTATTATTAAGCTATATTGATTTTGATTGGGTAGGTGCTGAAGATGGGAAATGTACTACTCGCTCTTGTTTTTGTTTGGGTTCTGTTATGGTTTCTTGGATGAGTAGAAAATAATATTCAATTATGTGAAATACTACTAAAGCTAAATATATGGTAGCCAATGAAGTCTGTATTGAAGTAGTTTGGCTCTAGTACTCAGTCTTTCATCTGAGGTTAAAACACATTAAGATCAAATATCATTATGTTCAAATCATGGTGGATGATGGAGTTGTGAAGGGCCATTCTATCTTGACTAATGAGAAGGAAACGTGAGTACTGATAAAGCCTCTTCCTAAGGGAAACCTTGAGTACTTTCGAGAAAATATTGGGCTTGTGGGTATCTCCTTCCGAATTGGGAGGGCGTGAGGATGGACACCATATTGTCCATGTGTCATGTACTATGGCCAAGACTAATTGTTGTATGTCTAGTAAATGAACACTAATTAGGAGAATGGTGGATTAGATCAACATCTTGGATGACCATTCTTGAGTCATGTTTTGTGGCTGATTAGGATTAATATCCTATGTTGGATACATGGACTTGGTAAAGAATGACGTATAGGAAACGCTTTTCCTTATACTAGGAAACGCTCTTGTGAGGAAATCCCTTAGCAGCACCTAGGCAGTGGTGTCCAATTAAATGCCTCTTAGAATTGTTCTCTAATATAATGGAGAGATAGAGTGTACTTTTCAAGCCCTAGGTAGTTTGACAATGTTGGTCATGATGATGTTATCCTCATTTTTTCTTATCAATTTGGATCTATTCTTATATGAATATTTTAAATTGAGAATATCCTATTGATTCATTATTAATACCTCCCTAGTTAAGAGGGAGTGTTGAAATTGCAGCTAGATTTGGTACTCATAAGATAAATATTTTCATTAGTGTATTTATTATATTTGTTTTGTTAAATCATGTTCTTCATAATTAGAGTCAAAATAATAAAAAATAATGTATTTGAGTCATGTCCCATTTGGACTTTTGAAAGCAATATAATTTAATGTTTATTTTTATGTCATAATCCCATAGTATCTTCAAGTCAACCCTCTCTAGACAAGTCAGCCTAGTGGCACATATTTGACCCTCATAGATAGTTGTATATAAGAGTAAATTTTGTCCTCTTAAGGGCACAATTCATGAACACATCATGTATCCGTTTCTACATCAAGACAAGAAGGAAATGGGACAAAGTAAAATGAGAGAAAAGGAAGTCAAAGGATAGAGAGAAATCAAAGTGTTATACCCTAGGCCAACCCACACAAGTGTAAATTTGCATTTATTCTCTTAGGTATTGCACGATTGAATTTTTATCTCTATTCTAGGACTGGAAATCTTTGTTTTGACTAGATTTAGAGAACATTCACCAATCCTGGCTTTCACTATTGGAGGGGACTTAAAGGATGGTTTTGGCTTGGAATATTTATGGAAGACTTGATATTAATCTTGGTCTTAAATATAACATCTTGTTGTAGTTTTATAAAAGGACTCATAGGTTTTACCTCTTGTGGGGTTATTCCCTAGCTAGTAGCTTAACCTTTGATGTCACTCATCTCTTTGTGATATTTATATTTTGTAAATTTGTATAATTTCTTGATGAAGAAGACATAACTAGTAATAAGAAGGAAAGATAACAGTCAAAAGTAATTATCAAGAAGAGGAATCAAGAATTGATCTCTATTGAACTTGGTTTCTCTATAGTCAAAGAACGTACAAATAAGCTCAATGAATAAATAAGAAATTAATTTAATTATAATATAAGAAATGATAATAGGATAGAATACTGAGAATGGTCTGAATACAAGAATGAAAAACATCAGCATTAGATAATTCCATAAACTAGACTAAAATATAGGCACATGAGTAGCTAACCTTGCAATGTTTATAGTACATTATACACATGTTTTTGTATAAGCCATAATTCCTTTACTCAGTAACCAAACCATTGTAAAAAATTGAAATTTAATTCTTGTCTAAATAACTTGTGATGGGAACAAATGTTTAGGATGTGAAATATATATTTTTAAATAAAATCTATGTATAGTAGAGATAGTTGTAATAGACTTAGAGATCAACTAATTACATAAAAGGAGGAATAAATTACTAAATTAGCTGAAGATGGAAAACATTGGTTTCTACATTCTGCTATTACAAGACCATGTCAAACATAGAAGATTAGAGATGAACCATACTTGGAGTTGTATGAAGGAAATTACTTTGAGTCTTAGTTGTGAATAACTTTTTTCTTTCCCTATTGTTACGGTAGGGTCCGAGTTCTAACCTACAACAGGTCAATGAAACCCTTATATGTAAATTAAATAGTTAAAATAATCATAAAATGTCGAATAATACAAAGGTAAATAGCAAAGTCTTGTTAAATATGATACATGTGAAAAAAAAATTGTCTATTAAACACCATCTATGGATACATGATAAAGTTACAAAATATTTTCATTGGAAAATTTCTAGCTTTAGATAATGCACACATAAATTCTTAAGGTGGAGGAAGAAACCATAAAACACTCTTCCGTCTTATGTTACATTGGTTTATTTATTTGGCAAATGAAACCCCAGGGTCTTGAAAATAGAATAAGAAGATAAATAACCAAATACACAGACATCGAATTGTAAGTCATAGAAATAAAAGAAAATTATATGAATTATTGTAAACAATGGCCAAAGACTTAGGTATTCAAACAAATAAATGTGATATGGTTTAAAAAATAAATAGTGAATTAAAGCCCTTACCTTGGTATACAAAGTATTCACAAAGAAAGGATAGAAGTTAGTTTTTTACCTATTTTAGGACATCCACACTAACAACTGTTTAATATATTGCACTTGATAAGTGAATTGCACCATCCAACTCATTCCAATATAAAAACATGGGAGAAAGAAAATAATTATTGGCCTAGGGTATAATGAAAGGTAACTCCACATTAAACTAAGAAAACCCATAATCAATTCTTTAGAAGAAATAATAACTCATTGATTATGTAAACTAGTTCCTAATTTAGAGCTAAGTATCTCACAAATATATCGAAGGGTTCCAAGGAATACCTAACAAAAATTATAGGCACCAAAATTAGATCATCCAAAAAATCTTAGGACTAACTGAATAAATAATTTGTGGAAAAGAAAGTTGTAATTCATTACCTTGTCTTACCATTCTACTAGGGAATATTGATGAAAATTAAGAGGAATTAAAAGTTTCTAATCTGAGCTTTAGTTTACACCATTGAGTGATAATGGGGGTTTCAAAGCAGAGTTTGAAAGTGAAAAAATAAAAATTGAAAGGAGGGGCTTGGGAGGTAGTTTTTCACAGCCCTTATGGCTTGGAAATCCAGGAAATAATATGAAATATTTTCATCATTGAAACAAAATTCCAACCACATCCTAACTATCTGCATCACACCTGTCACATGGAGTTTCCAGAGAATGTATGCATGGTAAATACATGCAGTGGACCCAGTATTAGACATAAGAGTTGTGGAATGTATTTGGAGTAGTAGTTTAATGAGTTCTTCCAAATCACATGGTAAGCACAATTGGTCACACATATAATATGTAGGTAGTGGAGAACCAGGTCAAGTGATCAAGTCTCCTTCCATGTTCATAATTTCTTTCTTAAAGTAAAGAAATTAGAAGGAAATGCATTGGATTATTCCTTAGTGTTGTTACTTTGGCCAAAGTTGAATGATAATTACACTTGGAGTATTTACAATAATGTTTTTATAAATAATTGCCATAATTTTCTCCACTATACTCTCTCTCTACCAAACTTTTATAAACCAAAGCTCTAGTTAGGAATCAATTTAATAAAGTATTTTATAACCAAAGCTTTAGTCTAAAATTATAATGAAATTTTGAGTTTTAGAGGTGAAGTGGTTTCCTTACAACTTGGTATATACAATTAAATTGAATGGTTCTAGTGGCACTTCTGAAATGGTCAATCTCCTCACTCGATCATTGAATATTATCTTGAACTTCTAATCTGATGCACCATGGCATCTTCCCCTTGAGGGGGGTTCTCAAACCCCTCTTACCATACTTCCATTGTAGGTGAAGCTTTTTATGTCAGTCACTGAGAGAATTCTCCCAATTCACGTTCTAGCATTATAGGGGTACTATTGTTAGGTGACCTACACAACCCTACCATTCTTGGAGTATCTTAGTAAAACAAGAACCATAGTAGATTCCTCACAGAAGTCACTAAAATACCTTGTTACAAGGTGAAACTACATTTTCTCCCGAGATATATTGGACACATGTACGACTATCCTCTCATTTTCAAGTACTTAGGTGTTCAACCGGTGAAGAATGACCCAACCCTCCAGATAAAAAACAAAAAGAAACCCAAATGCCACATTGAATGTAATTTGGCAACAAGGGATTTTTCACAATGGCTTTTAGCAACTTACAAGATCACAAAAGTTAGGACCATATTTCTTTAATAGCTCCATGCTTTTGATTTTCTTCTAGACCATATGATGTAACCTTGAAAATTAGAAGTTATTGGCTACCCCTATCTCGTTTTACTTGTATACCTTTCCTGTTGAAAATTGCCAAGAGTACATAATAGCTAGCATTGGTAACACCCGTGTATCCTATATAAAAATATATGAGATCATGAAGAGAATAAGATATACTAGCTATGAATCATTATGTGTGTATATGAATATCTCTTACCCTCTTCTAGAAAACATCAATATCTCCTTGTATGAAGAGGGTCATCGCCTTGCACATTAATTGTCTATAATATCCTAAGCATGGATAAACTTTTTGGGGCTATCCCCTTTTCAACACCCACCACCCTCAACTCCTGCTATAGTGGTATATGTAGATGGATTATACCCTTGGAATCGATGAAATAAATCCTAGAGGAATCCCCTAATCAAAACTTAGGAGCACCATCACTGCAACAATAAATATGAATGCTTACCAACATGGAAGATTTTATGGAGAATGGTGAAATAACTCGGGAGAATGTAAATAGTAAAGGCCCCACTAATCCAAATCCATTAGTAAAGAAAAGAAAAATATCAAAGGAATATGATGATAATTCCAAAACCCTTCCCAAATGGGAAAACATGGAGATCAAGGAATTAATCCCAAGCATACAAATCTAGAAGCTGCCAATGATACCAAATGATAGAAAAACTTGAGGAAGCTAAAAACCCTAATGTAGGTGATCAAATATTTTTGGTAATGTTGGAGGAACACAACAACCAAGAACCAAGGGTTTTTCCAAAACACAAAATGATCCACCTTAGGCAAACCGTGGTCCTTGTCCAAAATAACATGATCATCCATAGAATATCCTTGCTCCACGAGAAGGGCCGACAAAATCACACTTGTCTAGTTCTCAATATGATCCCAAGGAAAGATCTAAGAAAAAAATAGAGGTGGAAA
>APFE031052601.1:7246-65733 GCA_000404065.3 Pinus taeda
TCATTTCCAATCCATGAGTATAGACTTTCATACTCATCATTCAATTCATAGAACCAAATCATGCACCTTTTACTTTAACGCACTCAATTCAGTACATGGAAAGTATGAAAACCCAAACTTTGATGTGCGCCCTTACCTCATATCACTCATCTCATATTGTTCGATCAAAGGTCGTTCATACTTCTCGGGTTCTCTTCGCTTACATACAGAGAAATTCAGTCCTCTTTATTCAGATCATCTTCTATTCAGATCATCTTTTATTCGAATCATCGATTAGTAGGAGAGCCATGGTCAGGGAAAGCAAGGTGAGTTTGAAGAGCTCAGATGACGAATTGTTTGATGTCAAAGTGACTGTTGCATTTGAATCTCAGACCATTAAGAACATGATCGAGGACACTAGCGCCGCCAATGCTATTCCACTGCCAAATGTTTCTAGTAAGATACTCTTGAAGGTCATTTTTTGGCACCATCCACCGGTGTGGATTTCTTCTCCGATTTCAGTACTTCAGGGAGTCGAAAATCTGGAAATTCCAACCGCTCTAGACCTCAGCAGATTGAAGAAACTCCATAGACAATCTGGCCACGCAACCCTTACTACTTCCGCACCCAGTTTATGACTTTATGTGCAGTATTTGGGTAACTGGGACGTGTTGTTGTAGTAGATCGACATAAAGAACAATGATCAATGGTTTACCTTCTACCATGATGTGGTAAAGGTTCGCATCTACTTCACTCTTGGTGAAGCCCAACCCGGTGAAATAGTTGTCGATCCTGGTGTACCAAGCACGAGGTGCTTGCTTCAGCCCATACAGAGCCCTCTTGAGTCTGCACACATGTGACTCACAATCGAAGGTCTCGAAACCCTCTGGTTGCTCAATGTACACCTCCTCCTCAATCTTCCCATTGAGGAATGTTGTCTTCACATCCATCTGGTGGATCTTCCACCCCATATGAGCGGATAGTGCCAACACCGATCTAATTGATGAGTGCCTTGCTACAGGATAAAAAGTCTCATCGTAGTCGATCCCCTCGACATGTGAGAAACCCCGGAAAACAAACCTTGCCTTATGTCTCTCAACACTGCCATCAGCTACCTACTTTACCTTGTAAAGCCATCTGGAACTCACCATTGACTTCCCCTGAGGCCTTGGGACAACATCCCACACATTGTTTCGAATGATAGAGTCGTACTCCTCAACCATTGCATCAACCCAGACTGGTTGTTGCACTGCCTCCTAGAATGAAGAAGGTTCGGTATCTACACACTCCCCAACCAGGGCCATGTACCCAGTGTACCGCTTGGGTGACCTCCTTTGTCTGTGCTGAGAAGATGGCTGTCCCACATTCTTCGGCGCATCCAGCATCAACCTGTCAGCTTCCCTTGAGTGTTTCTGCCCATCTCTAGAAGTATCAACATGAGTGGATGTCTCCACTCCCGGATCCTCTGCATGCGGCTGCTATACATCAATCTGAGGCTCCTCCTCCTTAGGAACTGAAATATCCTCCTCTGCATGCAACTTGAGCTCCCTCTCAAGTAACACTTGCATGGCTTTCTACTCTTCAAACTTCAAATCCTTGTGTACCATTGTCCTTTGAGTGGAAGGCAGGTAAACCCAATAGTTGTGGGGTGTATCCGTGTACCCCACAAGTATTCCCAACTTAGTTGTTGGGTCTAGCTTCTTCCTGGCATCTTTGGTCACATGACAGTAAACTGATGATCCAAATATTCGGAAGTGACTTACATTAGGTCGCTTCCCGGAATAGGCCTCCATAGGTGTCTTCTTTCCCAGTATACGATGTGGGCTTCTGTTCTGCAAGTATACTATTGTATTGCATGCCTCAGCCCACAAATGCAGTGGTAGACTTTGGTCATGCAACATCACTCGAGTTGCTCCCACAATCGATCTGTTCTTCCTTTTGGCCACCCCATTCTATTGTGGGTTATGGGGTGTCGTCAATTCCCGTTTAATACCTTCTGCAGCGTAGAAGTCTTTAAACTATTGGGAGACATACTCTCCACCATTGTCGCTACGCAAGGCTTTTATTTTCTTTCCATATTCTTTCCCTGCCAAGGCTTTAAACTCACAAAAACTCAATAAGGTTTGATCCTTCTTTTGCATAAAGTAGATCCAGTATCTACGAGAAAAATCATCAATAAAAATAACATAGTACCTTTGTTTAGCGGTGGAGGCTGTAGAGAAGGGTCCACAAACATCTGAGTGAACTCACTCCAGGATTGCTCCAGCTCTACTGTCTCAATCCGAAAAGGAAGATTTCGCATACTTACCCAAGGTACAACCTTTGCATGTAGTCATCTGCTCAAGTTTTCACTTGGGTAATCTGATAGAAATCTGTTGCATGATCTTCAGGGCTCCATGGTGCAAGTGGCCCAGTCTTCTATGCCATAGCTCACCAACATCTTGGCTCTACAGCATCTCAGCTTTGGAACTCAAAGCAGCACAGTCATCTACCTCCAGCTTGTGGAGATTCTTAACTCAAATGCCTATTCGCTTTGTTTGTCCAGTACTGATATGCCTCAGGAATAACTTTCCTTTACTAAAGACTACATCATAGCCTTTATCTTCTATCATAGCGACAGACACAAGATTCTTCTTCAGACCTAGTACATACTTTACATCAGTCAGGGTGAGGGGAGCTCCATGCTCCCTCTAAAACAAAACTGTACCTTCACCTGAAACACAGTACTTTCTGTCATCGCTCATCTCTATCTGCATCTGGAGATCCTTCTCCTCCAAGGTACTAAAAAGATTCTTGTCACCTGACATGTGGAATGAAGCTCCACTATCCAGGTACCACACACATCCCACCATGGATGAAACCATGCATGTGATAAGCGATAAATCCAGCTCAAACTATGAGGCCAGTGCCTCACCATCAAATCCCTTCGAGGAACCCTTCTTGGATTTCTTCTGTGTACAATTTGTAGCATAATGGCCCAATTCATGACAATGAAAGCATCGCACTTTCGATTTGTAAATCTTCTTCCCACCATGGGAAGAACCGGATTTGGGATGGGACACCTTCCCTTTCCCTTTCCTCACCTTACTCGCTAAGGCTATATTTTCCTCATCATCTTGCTTTGATGAGGATCCATCTCTAGTGCTTCTTCTTATTTCCTCCTGCATCAAATCCGAACAAAGTCGTTCCCAATCTAGTAGTTTTTCTCTTCCATTAACCGAATCTTGGTAGCTATGCCAGCTCTTAGGAAGACCGAGGAGTGCAAGACTCACCATGTCATCATCAGCGGTTGTGATCCCTACACTTCCAAGCTCATCCCTGCAGGTGGTGAGCTTGTTTAGATATGTAGAGATCGTGTCACCCTTTTCAAACTTGATCTTACGAAGCTTGTCTTTCAGCGCCAGCTTCCTCTGATCGTTATTGTTCTAATATAGATCTTTCAATGTTTTCCACATCGAAAATGGTGTCTCCTTCCCATGGAGGCCCGAGACAATGTGTTCTCGAACTCCCGCCAGGAGGATTCTCCTTGCTCTAGCCACACATTTCTTCCATTCCGCCAGTTGAGTAGCATTAGTCGGCTTGGGGACTTCTTGATCAATGAAATCATTTAGACCGTTATCCTCTAATACTACCTCCATGTGATCCTTCCAGGCTATATAATTCGAGCTGCCATCAAGGGCATACTCGAGTCTTAAACCACTAAACGCCATTGGTGAAATTGAGATGTGATAAGAACTCGATTTCTATATTCAGAAACCACAACCTTCGAACTTCTCCTTCTTGTATCCTATTCTTCGCCTTGATCACCTTTGCTGTGATACCATGTAGAAATTCCCATTGTAGATCAACAGATTATGCAATATCTACAACACTTTGTGGAAGCTTAATCGAATTGAGCAAGATCAAGAGAACACATATAACTGAGAATGAGAAATCAATCACACATAACACAGAAGAAATAACCCGGGGAAAGCCTCAGCCTAAAACCCCAATCTTTGTATTATCATACAAGTGGAAATCTTGCTCAAGTTACAAAAAAAATCAGCTCTCAAGCTATCCTGCTCTCTCTACAATGAAACAATATCGCTCACAAATTGAATAGACATAGTATATGTCCTCCTCAAGCCCTCCAAGCCTCCTATTTCCTTGCGCAGTTTTTCTTGGGGTCCAGTGAAGCCACGTGTGTGAATTGGCCTCATCACACTCACTAAACCTGAAGAAGTAACTATGTAATCCTCAAGGAAAGAATTCCTTCTGCATGCAAGGAATATTCACAATGGAATATTCTAGCAACTGATAGTACACTACCCCTCCATCTGATCTCAACTGGGTCTCTGTCTAAACTAACATGCATGAGTTATTTATGAGAGAATACTGAGTTATCTGAAGTGTAGTAGTTACATGCATCCAAGCATTAACTAACTGAACTTACAGTAATTCAACAAACTGTTTGAATTAATCTAACTAGACTTGTCTCAGTTAATTGAGCCAACTAATTACAACTCAATATTACAACTCATCCTTATCTCTTTAACTTATGGATAAATTCCTCAATTAATGGAGAAACTGTTGCATGTCCCCACATAGACTTCATGTTTGATTTTCCTTAACTAATTAACTCAAGATGAATAATTAATTATTTTACAAACAGCTGCTAAGATCAAATTCGAATTTTACTTCACTATTTTAGTTTATGCACTGACTAAAATAGGAAGGTATCCCGAAATACTATTTATAAAATGCTATTTTTATCACTTCCATTTTTTCATCCCTTGTTGCTATGTTCAAAACTGGTTGAACTGCTATTTATAGTAGTTCTATTTTTAGCATTTCTATTTTTAGCATTTCTTGTTGCTATTTTCAACAGAAGGTTAGCACACTTCAAGATGCCTTGGAGAAAGCAATGCAAATAGAAATTATGGTTGGTTATCCACAAGATCACATATTTAGTGGGCCTTCGATAGATCCTGCTATTATGGGCCTCCAAAATCAAATTTCTACATTGACAGAAAGGCTAAAATATATAGCACCTTCATGTCCTACAAGACATCATGTTTGGTGTACCCACTTTCAGGTCGAAGGACACCATGTTACAGAGTGCCCGTGACTGATAGGGCCAAGATCGTGTAGTACGCCTATGTGACCTTTGTCACCACAGCATCTGAGAGTTGCAGAAATCTCGTTTGTGCTTCCCTATCAAGGTCATACACAGTTCCAATCATTTCCTAGTCCGTCAGGTATGTCCGCAAACAATTACTATGAGATATGTCGAAGCTTTGGGCATCTACCTCGTCAATGTATTATTTTAAAAAAGCATTCAAATGTTCCAAATAACTTGTTTTGTGAATCATGTGGATCCCCTAATCACCATATGAATCAATTTTGGTACTGGGATGCCCTAACAGACCATCTTGACCATTATTCCTTTTGTGTTAATGAGACTCCTTGAGGGCAAGGAAGAGGAGCTCTGAGGGGAGGTAGGACAGGTGGAAGAGGCCTGATTAGATGCTATAATTGTGATCAGGAAGGCCATGTGACAAGAGAATTCCCTTTCCCGTGGAGACCATGGTGTTCATACTGTCAAGCAAATACGCATGCAACTGAACACTACCCTGAACTTATTGTTCAATGGGAGGAGAAAAATTGGGCGAAGGGAGATAACTTATTCTGTGTAGAGCCCCGAGATCCTGGTCCTTCAATGTAAGCCCAATATCAATGTTTTCATGAGAGGAGGAAAGAGGATGGGAGTTGATATTGGAACCCCTTATCAACCAACTGTTATAAAGCCTTTATCTCCAAAGAAATCATATGACCTCAACCTAGAAAAGGAGTATTATAGGGATGCAACTGAACTCTTCCGTTAGTTAATGTCCTCAAAGGGATCTCACAGTGAACTACATGAGCAAGTAAAGGGACGTCATGAGAAAATTTTTGCATAATATTCCAACTTATAATGGATTGGTTTAAGTTATTTTTACATATTATGAATTATGAGTAGCTCACTGGCCAGTTGCAGAAGAGGTTGAAGACTATTGTTAAGGACGATGTGTTCTATGAGGAACCAATTTTTGCAAATATAACTGAGGCATTACAGACAAGTATAGAGGAATAAGAAGAGGATTGGAAGGGAGTTTCAATTAGATTCTCATATTGTAGGGTTTCAAATCAAGGAATCCATGTTGCATTTGGGATCAGATGTTAATATTTTTCCAAGAAAGACTTAGGAAGCTCTCAGAAAACCCAAGTTGGTATATTCCCCTATTCATTTGCATATGGAAAACTAGTATTTCATTCTCCCTTTTGGCAGATTGGAAGACGTTGAGGTTGATATAATCAGTGTTAAAACTTATGCATGTTTCAAGGTTATTGATATTATTGGGGATAAAGACCCATATTAAGCTTTGTTGGGAATTGACTAGGCTTTCGAGAATTATGAAGTCATTGATTTAAAGTGGGACACTGTGACTTTTGAATTGGATGGTATGTGAATTATACAACCTCTTGATCCATATCAGGGTCTGATATTTACCGAACGTGGGGATGATGTTGAATATTCTAGTTTAGTGGACCATTTATATCAATTGATTTTTGGAAAGTGAGAAGATTAGATTAATTCCAAAGTAGTTGGCTCTATTAGTTGGACGAGTATCCAAAGTATTGAAGTTTGCTTTGAAGTTGCTATGGAAGAATAGCAATGGGGAGCTCATGAACTCCACTCTCGACATTGTGCCACTGTTTGATGTATCCACTGGATTGGTACTAAGGTATGCAAGTATCCTATTTTTAATGGTACTAATTATGTTGTAAATTTTATTAAATAAATTGATAGTTGCATAGAAGAATGTCAAAATATCCCAATAATGAGTGTTTCTTTACAAGCTAATCCCACAAGGTGGTGGTATCACACCGAGATCAGCTGCAAGAATGGAGCACTATTAAGGTTGTTTTGTTATATTGATTTTCTCCACGGAATGATCTTTTGAGTAACATTCCTATTTATAATGGTTGTACTTATCCAAGAGACCATGTTGTGCATTTTTCTTCTATATATAAGGGTGATGGTGTAGCAGTTGAAATGTGGTCACATCTATTTGTTCATTCTTTGCGAAATATTTCGCAAACTTGGTATTTGTAGGAGGAGCTAAAACACCAGACAACAAATTGGGATGTATTGACAGCTCAATTTTGTAAATACTTTTATTTTTCTAATGTTGAAGAGAAGATCGCACATGTTTTTAAGGCTATTAGAGGTGTCTTGTTTTTAGGAGAGTATGTGCTAGAAAAATGCAGTAGGTATGGAAAATTTGTGCACTAATATGATTTAGGATTTCATGAAGCTATTGTTTGTGGTAAAGTTAACAAAGACCTAAGTGGTGACCCAGAGGATTTAAGGCACCTATCTTTCAAAGAGTCTAAAGGGGAACAAAAACTAAAGAGGATCATGTTTATGATGCTCCACACCTGCAACATTTAAATTGAAGAAGATGAATATTGGGACCGAAGAGAAATTGAAGCTTTCTTCTATTGGGGATTACTGGGACGATTAGAGTACGCGAGAAATTTTTGACCTACTTAAAGAATATGAGGATCTCTTCCCCTGTTTTGTCTCACAATTGAAGGGAATCAAAGGAAATTTGGGAGAAATGGAAATTGCACTAAAGCCATATGTGAAACACATTAAGCATCGACCTTACAAGTTGAATCTGTGAGTCAAGGAGAAATTCAAGAAGGAAATTGATAAAATGTTATTCGTCGGTCTTATATTCCCCATTGATGAAGCTGAATGGATAAATCCCATTTTCATCCAAGATAATAAGGATTCAGATAAAATCTAGGTATGTGTTGATTATCGTAGTCTCAATAATGCATGTGTGCATGATCCATTTCCAACCCCTTTCAGTGATGAAGTTATGTACAATGTGGGGGGAAATGAAGTGTATTCTTTTACTGGTGGCTTCCCGGGATATCACTAAGTACGCATTGTATAAGAATTTAAGAAGAAGACCACATTCACCATTGAATGGGGGTCGTATGTGTATAATGTTATTCCTTTTGGGTTGAAGAATGCTCCAGTTGTCTTCTCTCATATTGTTATTGTTACTTTCTGTGAATACATACAAAAGTTGCTAGAATTTTATATGGACGATTGGATTGTTTACAGTTTGCTCAAGAATTACCCTAGCTTGTTGATAGTTATGTTTGATAGGTGCAAGCAACTACAAATATCATTGAACCTAAGGAAACGCATTTTTTTTGTGCCTTTTGGAACACTATTGGGGCATATTGTTTGCAAGGAGGGAGTTTTTGTGGATCCTGATAAAGTTGTGGTGATATTAAATAGGTTTTTTCCCACCTTAGTTCGATAGTTGTGTTCTTCTCTGGGACATATTGGTTATTATCGTCGATTCATACAAAATTATGCTTCCATTACGGCCCCGCTGGAGAAACTCCTTAAGAAATCTGAGCATTTTGTGTGGTCCATTAAATGTAATGTTGCATTTGATACATTGAAAGATAAGCTTGTGAGTGAACCAATTTTAGTCTATCATGATTGGAAGAAGAGATTCCATGTCCATGTTGATGCATCCAAAATCACTTTGGGTGCTATCTTGACGCAACTGGGTGAAGGAAACTTGGACCACCCTATCTATTTCGCAAGAATAAAACTTTATAATGCAGAGAGGATCTATACCACCATAGAACGAGAAGCCTTAGCGATGGTATATTCTCTCCATAAATTCTGACATTACCTGTTGGGAGGTCCATTCAAGTTTTTTACAAAGCACTCAGTGTTGAAGTACTTAGTTAATAAACTCGTGCTTAAAGGGAAAAAAATCGGTGGTTGTTTTTGTTTCAAGAATTCACATTTGAATTCATTGTCAAGCTAGGAAGGTCAAATATGGGGCCGAACCATCTGTCCAGGTTGGATTCAAGAGACTCAGGAGGGTCAGTCGAAGATGAGTTACCAAATTCTCATTTGTTCCGCATTGAAGTTTTCCTTCAATATTTATAAGAGATTGCTACCTTTCTTGCTACAAGCTAGTGCCCATCCAATTACACTACGGTGCAGAAAAAGAATTTAGTCGTTCGAGCAACAAACTACCAATTCATTACAAGGAAATTATATAAAATGGGGCTTGATCGGGTTTAACGTCATTGTATCCTTGATCATGAATGTCAAATACTATTGTGGGAATGCCATGTTGGAGTTGTAAGGGGACATGGGTGAGGTAAAGCTATTGCTCGAAAGGTGACATTTGGTGGCCAAATATTTTCAAGAATTCAAAGGATTATGCAAAGACTCATGATGTTTGTCAACAGGTTGGTCGACCATCACGACGTGATGAAATGCCCCTAAATCTGGTGCAGGCGCTTGTTTCATTTAAAAAATGGGTTGTTGATTTTGTTGGACCTATCAATCCTCCTGCTCATCATTCACATGTCTGATACATCATAACTGCAATAAACTATCTCACTTGTTGTCAAATATTGTACTGCGAGTACGACTATTAGATTTATCTTTAAGAACATCATTACCAAGTTTGGTTTCCCTCGTAGCCTTGATCAAGGTTCTGTTAGGTAAACTTGACTCGGGATAGAGTCAAAGTTGACCAGGTTAAACAGTGATGGTTTTGGGGCACATGGTGTTCGTGACTCCAACAAGTGGTATCAGATCCAAAGGTCTCGATTTTGAAACACACCTGGCTCGCCTTGAGGGGGGAGATTGTTGCACTCCCCGTTAATGGCAGTGTTGATCCAATGCTCCCGTGTGCTTCATGGATCTCCCGTGTGTTTCATGGATCTGTTAACTCTAGCGATGTGTCTGTTTACTAACACCTATGGGTTTCTCGTGTGTTCCGTGGATCTGTTAACTCTAGCGATGTGTCTGTTTACTAATACCTGTGGGTTTTGGTGTAATGGCAATCGTGACTCCAACAGGTTTTCATTTTATTAATGAAACAATTCAGACTCTGTTGCAAAATTTCATGATACAGCCTCATAAGAGCACCCCTTACCATCTGCAAGCCAATGGAATAGTTAAAGCATTTAATAAAATTTTGGAGAGGGTAATTACTAAGATCTGTTCCGAAAATCAAGATGATTAGGATGAATGGGTTCCTGCTACTTTATGGGCCTACAGAACCACTGTCAAGTGGTTGCATACATATACCTCATTTGTGCTAGTTTATGGCAGGGAATTTATTGTTCCTATTGGGTTTATTGTTCCCAATCTTTTCATTTCTCATGAAACTATAATGTTGGAGGATGAATCTATTCCTGATAGAGTAAATGAGTTGTTGAAACTAGACGAACCCCAATTCCTTTCCTATTTTCATTATATAGTTGAAAAGGAGTGCGAGAAGGTTTTTCATGATCATCACATTAAGAAGAAGTCCTTCTCCATGGGTGACCAGGTAGTACTTTATGATAGAAAGTATCATAAACATTCCAGTAAGCTCCAAATGCATTGGCTTGGTACTTTTTATGTTGCAGATATTAAAGATTCTGGTGCTATTCGGCTTTCTCAGTTAGATGGTAATCTCTTTTTTGGATGGGTGAATGACACTCGCCTAAAACACCAATTTTCTGGTTCAACTTCAAATTAAAGTGATCTCTCCTTGCGAGAGCAGTAGGTAGGAGTAGGATAGTTATGTCAAAAATACTCTTTGGTATGTTTGGTAGTTTGTAGGTTTTGTATTTTCCACAAGTGTCTTCTATTTTCAGGTGAGAGCCGACGCAACCAATTTTGGTAGGGGAGATTTTATCATATCTTGTCTTGTAATAGTCATTAATCCCTATCATGTCTGTCAGTTTTCCCAATCATGCCAAAGTTAGTTACCAAATATGTATCTCAATTCCCAATAATATTTTATTCTACCATTAGATTTTTTGTTATGTCACTACATCCCTCAGCATCTATCTGGATCACTTTTCATTAATTCAAAAGGTAAGTCACATTTCCCGTGCCTAACAACTAAGTCCCCTTCCTTGTCGATTGCTCTATATCTTCCTACTTATCCTCTTCATATTCATCTTTTCTCATCATGAATTCTCAGTTTCCTCTCTGGTTCCACTACTACACACCCTTGCACCTTCTTTTCCTTATCTTCCTCCTGTCTGATTTGTGTACACCCATCACCCTGTAAACATGGTTTTCTCAACTAAACCCACTCTCATTTTGTGCCATATCAATTCTCGTATCCACTGTCAAGATGATGTATTGGGAAAGTACGATAACGCCCTTATTGTGGATAACGACCTATCTTATTCCATTATGTTCCTTCCACTCCTGACTGATGTTTTTATGGATCCCAATACCCGTCCTAATGCTCGTTCCAGCATGAAAGTCAGATTTTTTTTCCTTCAATTAAATAATTCCACCCTTCTCATTTTGTGGGACTTACCTTTATTTGGCACCACTAGTGAGATAATCCATGGTACAAAGTTCTTGATCATTTGGTTTCATGGGGGTTCTCTTTGGTTGGACGTGAATACTTGATCCATGTGACATCACTATATTGTCTACCTATCATGTTGATGTTAAGTCATTCTTTCAAAAAATAGCTAAGTGTGGGAAGAAAACAGATGAAAACAACTTGTATAAGAAGTATGGTACCACCCAGAAAGGTCGAGGAGCGGTCTAGATACAATCAACAACATGTCAATTTGGGTTGTTGCTACAGTTGTCGCCACTAAGCTCATGCAACATTATACCATAAGAGAATGTACGTTGGATGACATTTTTGTTGCCAAAGCTTATGTTGTGGTGATCAACTCAATTGGTCTAGTTATCTTCTTGAGGAATTGTTTGAAGTTGTTGATGATGTATATGCTCGATCCAATTATTTTGTTTTTGTGTTCCTTCTTATTTCATTAGCCATGTCCAAGTGGTGTCCTCCAGAGGGTCGTGACCTTACTACAATTTCTAAAGAGGAACCCTTTGCTTATATATATGCACCCTGACGTAGTGCTGAAGATATTGTAAACATGGAATTTAACGACCTCGCCTTCAGTCACTGGTACAACAAGATGGTCGTTCTGTCAAATGTTATTTCATGAGTGCCACTTCATTTATTGTAACAATATTTTCCTCTAGTTTGGTTTAGCATCTCTCATAGTTCTTGTTATCTTCAGTCCATGCATGTTTCGTCAGCCACTTTCTCTATGCATCCATTTCCCTTTTATATCAATGAGAATGATTTCCACTCTCAAGTTTGCACTTAGCCAAGGGTTATCGCATGGCAAAACAATAAACAAATTTTCCATAATTTCGATGCAATGAAACCTATTTAGGAGGGCCCTTAAACTTCACACAAGCATTCTAAGGATGTAACTGAGGATCTCCAACACCTTTTGAAGAAATCTAAGGAGTGCATGAGCTTGGGTTATGCTACTTGGTCCAAGGTTGGTTTGTATGTGCAACAAAATCTTCAGGTACATCATCTCACTCATATGTCCACTACATCACTTATTATTACATCTATCCTTTCGTCGGCTATTGTTTTTACTCCCTTGTCACCTCGCCAAGTTCATAGCACTACCTCTACCTCCACTTTCATCGACCTTGATGTTGAACTGTTAGTCGTGGATTCTGCAGTGCCCATTCAAGAAGAATCACCCACATCCCCTCATACAGCCTCCGAAGGGATGCCTTGTTCCTCCACAACTACTTTATCTGACCTCCCTGATTCACTTGTCACCCGTGATGACCCCGCAGAGATGGAAATTGATTCTGCTATCATTATTTCTGCTCATATGCCTACTATTATTACTTCCCCACCACTGAATGTTTTGTCTCTTATTTCCACTCCATCTTGTCCTTCATTATCCACTCCTCCACTCATTTCCGCAAAACAAGTTTCGGACTTCATGAAATATCCTGAATAGTGTCGCCAAGTGATTTCTCTTGTTGTGTAATAGCGTGATCTTATTACCTTTATTCTAGTATATGTTTTGCATTGAATTGCACATAACCAAATCGCTCTTATTTAGAGGGAAACTTCACCACAAGATCAATTAGAGTGGTCGGTTTCTAGTGGTCAAAAATTGCAATCCAAACTCCCGTCAACTGATACAGTTGCAGCTGACACTCTTAATACCTGGTCTTCCCCTCAACTAGTTCAGTTTATTCATGCCTTTGTTTCTCAGTTGGAGCACCATTTGGTTCAGACAGAGACTGGGTGCAATGATCTTCAGGTCACCTGTGAAGAACAACAGCATCAGTGAAATGTCGCCTCGGAAATACAAATGCAATTATGTTGTGAGAAGGAAGGATTAGAGACCCTGGTTAGTGTGGTTCATTCTCAATTACAATCTCTATGGCCTTCTCTTGCTCCATATGCCGCTGAGCAACCTGAAGATTTTTCCACCTACTCCCCTGCCAAATGTTGTACTATGATTCAAGCATCATGTCAGCAACTTGTGTCCAAACATGTAGAGCTCCAAGAGATTGTCACTAATATGCAATAGCCTTCATGTGATCCTTCCACTATTTATCGCACTCAGCTTATGTTAGAATATTTTGACACATAGGAATTAATTAAGTATAACTTGGTCTAATGTATAGTTAGGTAAAGTGTGTTTCTTTAGTATATACTTTTTGATTTACAATCCGACGGTCATGATATGTTCTAGACATAAATTGATCCAACAGTTCATTCTCTCCTTGGTATTACCGACACTTGATCCATGGCTTAACACCCAATTGATCCATGATCTCTATTTAAAGAGCATGGAGGGTCATTTTTCAGAGACCATTTATGAGACAAAAGAATAAGAAAAAAACATAAAAGAAAGGTTGGACAGAATTCTTATTCATGAAAGCATAGCAGCTGCTTATACTCTTGTGAAAAGTAAAATTGCTCATAACTCAACTTCAGATCACAAGCCGGTGGTGCTAACCTTGGGAAAGCTAGAAAATCAAGGACCCCTTCCCTTCAGATATAATTCAATTTGGGACAGCAAGGAAGATTTTGGAAATCACAAGATCTCCCCAGTATGTTTGGGAAACTAAGCTAAAGAACCTAAGGATGCACTTAAAAAATTGGGCAAGAGAAAATGATCTCCGAGACCAAGCTAGGAAAATCGAATTGCAAAAAAAATGGATAATCTTTCTAAGGAAAAAGAGAACAAGGAAGAAAGTAATCAAGATCATATACAAGAAAAAGGAAATATATAAGCAAAATAGGAAAGAAGAAGAGGAAAGCATATTGAAATCAAGATGCCTCTGCCTAAAATCCGGAGACAAAAATATAGTCTTCTTTCATAATACAATGAAAATAAGGAGGTCAAAAAATCAGATTGGACATATTCAAGTAAATGGTCAAGAAATAAAAGGGGTTGAAGCAATAAAAAATGCAGTTCATAAACACTTTAAAGAACTCCTCTCAACAAGTGACCAACAGGCAGCTAATGAAGAAATTTTGCAACATATATATAAAAAAAAATAAGCGAGTAGAAAAACAGGAAATTAGACAAAGAAATTAATGAGGAAGAAGTCAGAGAAGCTGTGTGGAATCTCCACCCTGATAAGGCACCAGGTCCAGATGGGTTTACATTGGCCTTTTACAAATAACATTGGGAAATTATCAAAAAATATCTAATGAGAATGCTCAAAAATGCTTTCCAAAAAAAAAAAAGATTGGAGGAAATACAAAATCCTCCTTCCTAGCCCTCATTCCAAAAGAACCCAATCCTACAACTTTTATCAGATATAGGCCAATCTCCCTTTGCAACTCGTCTCATAAGATACTTATCAAAATTCTAGCAAACAGAATGAAAAAATTACTTTTAGATATAATTTCAGGAAAAAAAAAAGGATTTGTCCCTAAGAGGCAAATCACAGACAATGTGATAATTGTTCAGGAGGCTATTCATAGTAGTATCCAAAGAAATGAGAGAGGAATGATTGTTAAGTTAGATATGGCTAATACTTTTGATAGATTTAACCATAACTTTGTTGCAGCAGCTCTAAAAAAGTTTGGATTTTCAATAAATTTCATAGAGATTATCTAGGCATGTATATCAAATCCATGGATAACTCCATTAATCAATGGATGGCCCAGTAAATTTTTCCAAAGCACATGAGGGTTGAGGCAAGGCTATCCGCTTTCTTGATTCTTGTACATCATCATTTTTTAATCGATGAATGTTATGCTGGAAAATCAGAGAAAAGAGAAAAAAATAACAGGGATCCAAATATCGAGAGGAGTCAAAGATATAAACCACTCTCTCTTTGCAGATGATACCCTTCTCATAGGCAGGGCATCCTACATTATAGCAAGATGATTGAAAAAATTCTTGGATGAATTTCTCCTAACTTCAGGAGGAATTTTAAACAACTCCAAATGCAGAATTTATTGTTGGAATACCCCAACAAAAATAATGCAGCGTATCTCACAAATACTAGAAATACCTTTACAAATAAATTGGAGCCACTTCGCTTATATTAGAAGTCTGGAACAAGCAAGTGGAGAGAATGAGGGAAAAAATTTAGAACTGGGGAGTAATGTGGCTCAACCTAGCAGGAAGAGTGACACTGATTAAAGCACTTCTCTCGGCCTTGCCTATATATTAGTATGCAATCATTATGGCTCTGGTAAGTTCCCACAAGCAAATGGAGCTGATAATTAGAAGCTTCCTCTGACAAGGAGGAAAACAAGATAATAAAAAATTCAGCCTTGTTAGATGGGAGCATGTTACTCTTCCCTATGAAAAAGGAGGTATAGCAATACGCCTGCCAGGATTAATGAACATTGCTCTAGGGACAAAAATTATCTGGAGACTGATAAATGGGAATGGTCACTGGTGGGAAAAAGTTCTAACAATGAAATACTTAAATTGTCATAGAACAAAGCTGCTCACTGATACTATTCTAGACAGGCCATGCACCCAAATCCGGAAATTGGTTAAAAGGATAATTCCTCTTATTAGAGATCAAATATCCAAAAATCCAGGGAATGGCAAAACAATTTCTATCTGGGATGATAGAATAATGGGGAAAAACCCCTTAAATTGGCGACAAAATTTAAGAGGACTTCATAGATGGATGGAAGAGAAAAGTTTTAACACTCTTTATTCTATTTCAGATTGGGATCAGAATAACTGGGTAAGATGGAAAAAGCTGGCTACACCACCAAGACTAAAAAGTAAGTGGGAAATTTTAAAAGTTCATCTGGCAGGGGCCGCACCCATCAACAAAGAGCATGATGACTTTGTTTGGGACCCAAATGGAGGGAATTACACAATGAAATCGAGGTACAACCTCCTCCAAAATCTTCAAAATCAAAATGATTGGAGTCTTTGGAAGGTAGCTTGGAAATCAGAGAGTCTACCCAAAATTAAAGTCTTCACCTGGACCCTTCTCAAAGGTAAAATTCTTACCTCTGAAAATTAAAAAAAAAGGAATACAAGGGCCCTCAAAATGTATCATGTGTCAAAAGGAGGAAGAAACAATCCAACACCTCTTCATAAACTATATTGTGGCAAGAGAGTGTTGGAAACAGGCAACAAGTCCTATGGAAATAAACATAAATCCAACAATTCAGTTGACAACTCTTCATTAAAACTGGGTAACAACTACCCATATACAAAGAAAAAAAGGCAACAATAAATAGGATATGGAAATGTCTCCCTTCAATCCTGTGTTGGCAAATTTGGTTAGCCCAAAACAAATACATTTTCAAAGAACAAAAGCCAAATCTAGGCAAGATCCTAGCAAAAACTTGGAGCCAAGTTGCAGAGATAATAAGTACAAATGGAATCTCAAAAATGGACCAGAAAAATTTACAAGAAGAAGAGAAAGACTAGTACAGCAAAGCAATGTTAGAAAACAAACCAAAAGAAGAAGATATAGAAAAAAATAAAGAATTGCACACAAACAAGAAATCGAAATTAACATTGGAGGATAAAGAATTTGCAGAATGGATAAAATAACAGAAGAGACACATTCCTTTTTTTTACGGAGCTGCAAAAAATAACCCAGGTAAAGCAGGGGAAGGCGGAGTTATACTAGATGCAAATGAAAAAAAAAAAAATTACCTATGAATGGAGCCTTGGAGAAATGACAAACAACAGGGTTGAAGCATACAACCTGCTCCTAGGCACAAGGATTTTAAACAAAAATGCAATCAAGGACCCTATAATAATAGGGGACTCGGCTATCATAATAGCCGCATTGGATGCCAAAAGGGACTTGAAAAGCATAGCCATCAACAAAATCTATCAAAGGATCAGAACAAGTTTTGAAATTCTGGGAAAAATAACCATGAAGCATGTCCTGAGAAACCAAAATAAGGATGTTGATAACCATGCCAACAAAGCAATTGATAGACCAGTTGGGATTGTCAAAGAGAATAATGAATTTTATGAAGACAGTATACCATAACCCCCTCACCCAGTATGAGGATCAAGAAAGAAGATATAGATCCGAAGAATATCATAAGAAATATTACAGGGGGAAAAAATAAAAAAGAAGAATCAAAACATCAATTCAAGAAGGAGATTGCATGAGGAAAACAGAGAATATGTGTTAGTAGAGGTTCTCAACTGTAATCATCCTTACTCAAAGCATACGATTCTCACAATCCAAAAAAAGCAACACTATATGATGAATCAAGATTTCAAGTATCCTCCTCTCCTGGGCAAAGATGGCAATAGTCATGTCAATCACGAACACCTAGACCGTAATGGTATTGCAAGTAACAGTCAGGTCTCCATGTACACCTGCGCAGGCTCCGAGGCGACCCGAGACAATATGGCAATCAACAGCAGCAGGTCTCTCCTCAACAGAGACCAATAAATTAGGAACAGAAACCACAAAACACTGAATAAATGCCACAAAGTAAGAGTGAGGAGATAGATAAAGAATCACCGCACAGGAACTGTTGGATCTCAGAGATCAATGAACGAGGATTGACTTCAGTAGTAGTGGAAGAGGAACTCAGAGAAGCCGTTGCAGCCATCGATGGTGGCAGATTTATGTTCATCGGGCGCTAACATGCTCGAGAGTTAGTCAAAGAGAAAAGGCGGGAATATAAGCAGGAATGGTATTTCGAGATGAGAATAAGTGGTAAGTGGTTTCAGGAGGTAACCACCCGATTCCACTCACCAATGGACATGTAGCAAGAGGGTGGAGTGAGAATATCGCTTTATCAGGCAGGTATTCTCCGCACGATTTTCCCACCCGAAATCCCTGATAGTCGTTGGATCTATCGCAAGTGGATGGACGGTGGTGGAGTGACATGCAAGTTGATTGATCGACGATCAGAGGTGTCCGTCAGATTTGACAGAGGAAAATATACGGTGGAGATTGAGCCTAATAAAGGTAAGCATTGAAAATCGTGCCAAGGCTATGGAAAAGCGAAAAACGTTCTTCCCGTGTGTTTTTTTATATTCCCTCTATACGAGGATAAAGGTTTATGGTTAAGTCCACTTTATCCAAAGTTAAGTGCGGGTTTGCTTACCACGCGAGGCTTAAGGAGATCAAGTCAAAATTTGGAAAGTTATCCCATAGCTCAGAACCACGACACCAGCACTATAGTTTGAAGTTTATAGAAACAAGGCTGTAAAAGTAGTTGTGGGGACTGTACTCCCGTTTTGCGCACTACTTTTGAACCAAACCTCCTCTGAATGTACAAGGAACTAGCTTCCTTTCCCTTCTTTTTTTTTCTTTTTCTTCTTTTTTGCAATATATAAAAAGTAACTGACTGTGTTAAAAAAAAAAAAATAATAATAATAATAATTGCCTAAAGTTGCCACGTTGGCTCAGGCCATGGATTTTTTCCCTCTTTGAGGGATTTAACCACATCAAGAATATTGGTTTACTAATATGTGATATATTTATGAGCAGTTTCCTTTGGTGTTCAATCTAAGGAACTTACCATGTAAATTCCTACATGGTATCAGAGGCATTCGAGGGTCGCATCCATTGGTGATCCAAATTCGAAACTGGTACAACTGCATCCGACTGTCGTTTCCTAGATCTATTGTTTCTAACCACTTTCAGGCTGAGAGGATTGCTCATTGTGTTAGGAGCATTTGTTCCAGTGAGGAAACTCTTTCATTTCACACAAAAAGGTTTTCGGTAGCCCTAGTTATGTCATTTTTAATATTTGGAGGTAAATAGTATTTATTTGCAGTTATAGTTATTTATCTCTCTATTTATTTCGGTTTATAGTCATCTCTAAAAATTTATTACTGGATTTATACATTTTATTTCTACATATGCTCTTTGCCCTGCAACTCTATGTAATCTAGGCAAACCATAAACAGAAAGAAAGGATTTTTCTCATGTGTATGCTCTTTTCCGTCGCGCCTTAGTGTAATCTTGGAAAATCAAAAACATTGAGGAAAATATCTAGTTTCCGGGGGACTAACCCTAAATCTAACTTTAAGGCATAAAGTTTGCATATGTTCGCTTGTTTGTTTGCTTTGTGCAGTTATTTTTTGTTTTGTAGGAAAAAAAAAGGGTTTTTCAAGCACACACCTAAAAGCTTCGTTGAACAAAAAAAAACCTTCCTCATTTCCAATAATTTCTAAATCTTTTAACTAACTCACTTGGTCTAAAGTTATTTTATGAGAATAGAGGTCTTGGGTTCAAGTCTTTTTTTTGTTGAGCTATCTTTTCAAAAAACATATGTAACTTATGTTTTAAAGATACTTTATGTAAAAGTGTTCTCACCCATTATAAAAATTGAGTCACTTATAATTCTAAAGTCACTTTATCTTTTATTTAAATTACAATTTAGTGGATAGTTCATAAAGTACCATTGTAAAAGTGACTTTCACTTATTTATAAAAGTGGGTCACATAATGTAATATTTTTAAAAGTGAGCTAATTAGATTAAGTTTGGAAAGGGGGGAACTGTTTTTAAATATAACATTATCATCAACTTCCCAACATTCACGTGGTTCGTTGGCATCTTCAACAACTTTTCTTCAAAAAACCATAACTTCTACATTCAGAACCTGTTTTCAAAGCTTCAGTTTCTTTTAAAATGGAAATTTCATACCTAGTTATTCTTGACAGCACCAACTACTTCCAATGGCCATCCTACATGGTGGATTTACTTAGAAGAAAAGGTCTTTATAGAATAGCATAAGGCCAAGAGTCTAAACCGAAAGATGAAGATAAGCTAGCCAAATGGGAAAATAAGTAAGATCAAGCACGTGGGTTGATAGGGATGTATATTTCTCAAGACCTTAGATTCCATATCGTAGAAATTGATACCCTCGATGAAGCAATGAAGAAGCATAACGTCCATTTGGAGCACTCTTCAACTTCAACTTCATCCTCGAGAAAAGCACTTTTGCATGTGGTTGTCAAGCATCTTGGTCTAGTTATGCACTAAATGTATCTTCTTCTACTCACTATCATGAGTGGCTCATTGATTCTAGAGCTTCTTATCGCATGGCCAAAAACAAAGCCTTGCTTTCTTCTATAAATGATTGTAACACCAAAAATATATATGTTGGTGATGATAGATCTCTTAGTGTTGTAGGGACTGGAACTATTCATATAGACAATGGTCAATTTAATGATGTATTATGTGTTCCTACCTTATCCTGCAACCTTCTATTTGTATATCAGATAACTCATTCAGGTGAAGGTAAAACCGTTGAATTTTCACCTCATGATGTTGTAATTAAGGACCTAAGAGATCCTACACAGATTTTAGCTACTGGAATTGTTGATGACTCTACAAGGTTGTATAAGTTTAACAATTTTGGGTCATCAACTCTTCCCTCGGTATTTGTTGCTCATAATGATCAAGTGAGCAAACATTGGCATGAGTGATTTGGTCACTTAAACTATCGATCCCTTCAAAATCTATGTAAATAAAATATGGTGACATGTCTTCCTATGGTATCTTTCAAAGATGGTGTTTGTTCCAGATGTGTACTCAGAAATAATCAACAAGGTATCTTTGAAAAGCGTGCCTCTTGCCACACCTCAGCCCCCTTACAGCTTGTGCATAGTGATTTATGTGGTCCACTTCCAGTTGTTTCATTCTCTGGTTACAAGTATTTCTTAACTTTCATCGATGATTTCTCCAGACGCACCTGGGTATACTTCTTCAAACTCAAGATTTAAGTCTTTAACATGTTCTTGGCCTTTAAGGCCTTTGTTGAGAAACAATCTGGACATCAAATTCTTAAGATAAGATCTAATAATGGTGGAAAATATGTTAAAAAAAAATTCGTCAACTTTTGCATTGAGCATGGAATTCAATTGCAACATATTGTTCCATACTCTCCACAGAGAAATGGTGTAGTTGACAGGAAAATTGCATCTTAAAGGAAATGGCTAATTGTATGCTTCAATCTAAGGGATTTAGTCTTAATTTTTAGGCAGAAGCAATTAAATGTGCAAATTACATAGTAAATCGCACTCCTACTAAGGTTTTAAATAATATCACTCTAGAACAAGCATGGAGCTCAATTAAACCAGATGTAAGTCACTTTCGTGTTTTTGGAAGTGAAGCATGGGCCCATATTCTAGATGATAAACATAAATCCTTCGAACCTAAGAGTGAAAAATGTTTTTTTGTTGGATATTCTGAAGATGTCAAAGAATATAGACTTCTTCAACCTAAATCCAAAAATATAATCATTAGAAGAGATGTAAAGTTTGATGAAAATATATCAGCATATGAACCTAGTTCGGTGGATGTGCCACCTCTCTCTATCTCTTCTACTTCTGAAAATATTCCTTCTTCAGATGATGACAATGAGGATGAAAATCCTCCCCCACCTTCTCGAGATTTTCCTTCAGCTCCTCGGCTTCCAAAATGGGTCTGCGCTACTCAGGATGTAGCAGATGCTGTTGCAGGTGATCCTACAAATCAATGTCATACACGTTCTCATTTCGATAGAGCCTCTTCTTTACTGCCTCAAGTTTCAATGAATTATGATCCTAACACCTTTGCATAAGCTTCAAGCCATCCATATTGGGACGCAGCTATGAATGAATAATAATGGCACCTTGTTCCTCTTCCAAAAGGACGAAACCTTGTTAGATGCAAATGGGTTTACAAAACCAAGTTTGGACAAGATGGAAAAGTTGATAAAAATAAAGCTCGTCTTGTTGATAAGGGTTTTTCACAAGTTGAAGGCATTAAATATATTGAAACATTCTCCCTTGTTGCCAAAATGAACTCTATCCACCTTGATCTTTCCCTTGCTGCCTCTTTCAAATGGGAAGTCCATCATATGGATGTTAAATCCGCCTCCTTGCATGGGGACTTGCATGAAGAAAACTATATGGAACAAACTCCTGGCTTTATACAAAAAGATTCTAGCCTTGTATGTTGGCTTAAGAAATCCCTTTATGGTCTCAAGCAAGCCCCTTAGACTTGGTATGCCAAAATGGATAGATTTCTTTTAGATACTGGCTTTTCTAGGTGTCATTTTGACAATACTATCTACACTAATAAAATGGGTAAGTCCCTTATCATTCTTGTTCTTTATGTTGATGATCTTATCCTTACTGGTGGTGATCCCAACCTTATAAACCATGTGAAGTATAGCCTTAAAATGCAATTTGAAATGACAGACTTCAGACACTTGCATTATTTTCTTGGTTTTCAATTCTTGCAGTCCAAAGAAGGTATCTCCCTTTCCTAGTCCAAGTATGCCCATGATCTTCTACGCCACTTTCACATGGAAGACTGTAAGCCATCCCCTTCTCCCTTTTAGTCAGGATTCAAACTTTCAGTCACTTGTACTTCCCCTGAAGTTGATTCTACCTTATATTGTCAGCTTGTTGGAAAACTTTTGTATCTGACCCATACTTGTCTTGACCTTTCCTTTGTTGTTGGCCTTGTTGCTCGGTTTATGCACAAACCACATGAAAGTATTTGGAAATCAGCCAAAAGAATACTTTGTTATGTTTGAGGTACAGTTCAGTTTGGGATTCATTACAGTGCAAGAGCATCTCCTCTATTGGTTGGTTTCACTAATTCTGATTGGGTTGGTGACCTTGATGGTCGTAATTCTACTGTCGGTCATGTCTTCACTCTTGGTCCTAGACCTATTACACAGGATTTCTAGAAAAAACATGTTATTTCTCTTTCTTCTGCAAAAGGAGAGTATGTTATGAAACCAACTCAAAAAAAAAAAAAAAAGATCAATGCCTTAGAAATCAGCCTCTTCAAGGGGGCAACCTCCTTTACATTACACAAATGAACAATTCTTGGATGATACAAATGACAAAACCTCCCTTCTATATATAGGAGTCTAAGGGGCCACAATATAACCCAAGTCGACCTAACAATAATAATATAAGGGCACATAAATAACAATACTGGGCTTCTATGGGGCACAATAATAACAATATGGGGACAATAAGGCACAACAATAACAATAAGGGATACAATGACAATAGTAATGGGGGAATCACTAGTATTATAGGGACCTAACATGCCCCTCTCCTTCAAAAAATTGTTGTCCTCAACACTTCAGTATTTCTAGATGCTTCTGTATAAAATTCTCATCCTCCCATGTGGAATCTTCAGCGAGTAAGTTCTTCCACTTGATGAGATACTCTAAAATTGATTGATTTTGTAGTTTTCAAGTTCTTGTTTCTGTGACTGCTTCAAGTTCCAGTATGATTTTTCCTTCCTCATCAAGTTTTGGCAATATTGTTTGAATTGGGAGCTTGTCACCTATATCATTATTTAAGGATGAAACATGGAAAACTGGGTGCACTCGGGAAGTTGCAGGAAGCTCCAATTTGTATGCCATAGTACTTATCTTTTGATACACCTTGTACGAACCATAATACTTTGGTGATAATTTATTATCCTTCTTAGCTTGCTTGAGGGACATTTTTTTATATGGTTGTAGCCATAGGAATACCCAATCACCTACATCAAAAATGTTGATCTACCTGTTGTTTCATTCTATTTTGTGCCAAAGTGATGTTATCCTTTAAGAGTTGGAGAACTTGTTGTTGATGCTTGATGTGATCTTCCACTGCATGAACCTTAGAATTTTCTCTTAAATATGATGTGATGGATGGTGGAAGATATCCATAAAGCGCCATAAATGGGGTCATTTTTTTTGCAGTATGGAAGGAAGTGTTATACCATCATTTAGCCATAGCAACCATTTCACCCATTGTGTATGTTTATCATATACAAAGCAACAAATATATCCTTCCAAACATGTGTTTACTATATCATTTTTCCCATCAGATTGAGGATGATAAGATGAGCTATGAGCTAACTGAGTACCAAGAGAAGAAAATAATTCTATCCAAAAATTTCTAGTGAAAATGGGATCTCTTTCGCTTACAATAATCTTTGGGTTTCCATGTAGCTTTTGGATTGTTTCTATAAATGCAGTAGAAATTGTACTCGCTTTAAATGGATGAGATAATGCACAAATGTGTGCATACTTGGTAAGTTTGTCAACTATCACCATGATAACACACTTTCTTTCGGACTTGGGTAAACCTGTGATAAAATCCACTGAAACCTCCTCCCAACATTGGATTGGAATGGATAAAGGTTGTAATAGATTGGTTCAGTAGAGAAAACTTGTACGAAGTGCCACGTATCATGGTTTCGACCTTAAGACCTGAAACCAGTACACAGAAAACTACATTCCGTCCTCTTTCTAAAACTTCTTATGAAATTTCAATCTGATGCTTAGAAAAAAGTTATGATGATTTTCCCTAGGTCACCTATTTGAGATATAATTTGGGATCCTGCAAAAACCTTAACTTCCTTGGATCATATCTCTGAAAATATAGCAAGAAAATATCTGAAATTCAGACCGAAGGTTCAGAGCGATTTCGGCTCAATTGGGTTTTGTTTTTAGCTTCTGAAATGTCGCAGAAAAAAAAAAAAGTTATAGCGACAATTCCATGATGACTTGTTTGGAGTAGAGAAACCCTAGAATCCAAATCTCTGATACCAAATGTTATGAAACCCACTCACAAAAATTGAAAAGGAAGATCAACGCCTTAGAAATCAGCCTCTTCGAGGGGGAAACCTCCTTTACATTACACAAATGAAAAATTCTTGGATGATACAAATTTCAAAACCTCCCTTCAATATATAGGAGTCTAAGGGGTCACAACATAACCCAAGTTGACCTAACAGTAATAATATAAGGGCACAGAAATAACAATAGTGGCTTCTATGGGGCACAATAATAACAGTATGGGGACAATAGGGCACAAAAATAACAATAAGGGATACAATGACAATAGTAATGGGGAAATCACTAGTATTATACGGACATAATAGAGTATCGTGGCGTCATTGAAGCTAGTAAGGAAGCCCTGTGGCCTCGTCAGAACCTGTTAGAGTTTTGTTTTCAGCACCAACATTTGACTACACTTTGGTGTGATAATCAAAGTTCCATTCAACTTTGCAAAGATTCAATCCAACATGAACGCAGAAAACACATTGAACTACACATGCACTTCATTAGAAAGCTCATTCATGACCATGTTCTTGAAGTGCAATATATTCAACCAATAATCAAGTTGCAGACATCTTTACAAAGGCTCTCACAGAGGCAAATTTTACTAAACTTTGATTTATGGTTGGAGTTCGGAAGTTTTCACTAAGGGGGGATACGCTCTAATGCCTCCTTCCTTCTCCTATTATGTCATCTTTTTAGATCCTTCAATCCTATCCCAGGTTGTTCTTAAGGGGGGATGTTAGGATATTTCGACACATAGGAATTAATTAAGTATAACTTGGTCTAGCGTATAGTTAGGTAAAGTGTGTTTATTTAGTATGTACCTTTTGTAACTTACAACCCGACGGTCACAGTTTGTTCTAGACATGAAGTGATCTGACGGTTAATTCTCTCCTTGGTATTACCAACACTTGATTTGTGGCTTAACACCTGATTGGTCCATGATCTCTATTTAAAGAGCATGGAGGGTCATTTGTCGGAGACTGTTTATGAGAGAAGCTTATGTAAATTTTCTTTCTTTTACATTAGTAATATTTCCTAAAGTAGCCACGTTGGCTCAAGTCATGGATTGTTTCCATCTTTGAGGGTTTTAACCAAGTCAAGAATATTGGTGTACTGATCTGTGATCTGCTTGTGAGTTGTGTCCTTTGGTGTTCAATCTAAGGAACTTACCCTGTAAATCCCTACAGCTTACTGAGAAACTGCACATTACCACTTCTCTTCATGCTACTCTACCCCAAGTCATGAAAGAATAGCAACACATGTTCTACCAAATCTCATAATCCAGATGTGTTGTTACAAAGAAGAATGTCGCCATTGATCCCTTGTGTGACAATATTCAGAATTTATATCAGCAAGCACTAGTGACCTTTGATCTGGAATCCAAGAAGAAGCTTCTTGACCTAGAAGATGTACTTGATGCCCAAATTAACCAACTAGAAGATGCAGCCCAAGTCACTAAGTGATTTCTCTGTGACCTTCGATCGGAATCTCAAAATAATTTTATAACCTTGAGTACACTGTCCATAGTTTCTGGTCAGCAAATTCAGGAATTGGTTGAATCTCAACCCAGTGACCTTAGTGAGCATACACTTATCGAGTTATTAGCCAAGGTTTCCACACTTATGGACTCATGGCACTCCTTTGTTTTTGCGTTCACAAGTTTCAAGGATTCTGCACTTCAAACAGTTCCAGATTTGGGTACTTCATTTGAAGGTATCACAACTGAAGCTAGTGGACTCCAACTTGTAATGGATTCAAAAGAAATAGCACCAGTACATTGACTCGAGGGTGATTCAATAGGATGTTTTCGGGGCATGTTGGGTCCTTCATTTTTGAAGGGATAGAAGTTATGAAGTACATTTTGGATGAAATTACTAGAAACAGAGCATCGGAAAACCAAAATGGAAATAAGATGGCTTGGAACTCGTAGAGAAGAAAATAAGGGAGTGTGCCAAAGAACTAGGAGTCAATTTTGACACACTCAACAGAAAACCAAGGCAATGGCCCTAGGTATTGAAAAAACATGGATCAAGTGAGCAAGGTATTAGATCAAGTGAGAAAGGGTATAAAAGAAAACAAAATACAGTGAGAAACAACTTTAGACAGTGCCACAAAGTTCAGATTGAGCCAAAAGAATAGGCGGCGCCTAGTGTCTAGAGTTATGCAATTTTGAGATCTAGACTTGCAATGTTTTTCTTATGTGTTATTTGTGGATTTTTGATACCACACGCAAGAGTGTAACTGTCGCAAGATGTAATGTTGATGATTTAATGAAATTGTCCTTTATTGATTAATGATATAAGGAATATGGGAATTCCAATATTTATCTGTGTAATTTATGGGCCTCTTTTAAAAACAATTGCATGTGTTTAATTCTTGTTGAATGTATAAATCGAATGGTTGAGAATCAATGTTGTAATAATTAAGCAAGTCACATAAATAATCATATCTAGATCCCCTATATCCCTTCATGGTTCTAGATTGCCTCGGGTGAGACTCTTTTTCTTTTCAAAGGAGTGAAAATGTCGGTGAAGTGCTAGACTACACAGGAGTTTTGTTGGCACTCTCAGTCAAACCCTAGGTCAGTCTCAAATTAAATTTTTCTACCCACAAGCTCCAGACCACTTCCCAGAATTGCTTGTAACTTTCCAGAATCATAATTAACATGAAAACAATGTCAAACATTCAAACTTGAAGCAAGAACTTTCCCAAAACATGCCCAATCCAAGATAGACATTTCATGAAACATATGGTAAACATGTAAGCTACAAGTCATGAATGCATATCTGATCATAAAATGATAATCTTCATCTAAGAATCGCCAAGAGGCTATATTCCCTCTCTAGCTAGATGCAATAACACTTGTTAGCACACGCATTCATTAAACATTCGATAACTTATCAAAACATGTCAAGAGCCATAGATAGAATACATCATATAACCAACATATAATTAGCATATAAACATAATTGAAACCATGGAAAATCAGCTATAAAATCACCATCATAATCATTACAAATGCTCATAGATCTCAATAGGAAAATACCTAATTTTAACATATGTAAATGACAACCAAGTCAGGGACTTCCACGTACCACCCGACCATAGATTCGGTTGAACCAAATGCCTCTTTCATCCAATCATCCATGTGCCATATTCTAAGCATGAATGTGGGATCATAAGGGTTAAACCAAAACAAAACTAATTAGGTCTTCAAGAGGTCAAACCAACTAAACCCTTAACCATAGTGATCTCACCTATACGGTCTAAAAATCACTAACATCAACCATATCGGTCTCTACCCAAGTTGTTCAAGGCTCCAAGAAATAGTAACTCAACCCATAGCTAATCCAAGCCTCCAAAGCATTTGTTGCAACCTCAGCTCAAGGGACTAGTCACTAGACCCACAAGGCCTCGAGATCATTTGTCCCAACCTCGGCCCCGGGAACTAGTAACTCAACCGAAACTATTTCATGGATCCAAAGTGTTTGTTCCAACCCACAACCATAGGGAACTTGAGAATCAATCAGAGAAAAAAAAAAAAAAAAGTGGTAAACCCACAACACCATGGTTATCCAGGAAATGGAAAGGCGAGGCTAAAACCATTGTCAATCCAACAAAGTTTCCATGCTAATGACAACACATAACCATAGAATCACGTGCATATACCATGCATCTGTAAATCAGTAAGTAAATCACACATTTACCCTATTACCTGCAAACTACACCCGTTGTAGTTGTTGATCCAACCGTCCCATTGCACTCCCTTGTTTCCCTTTGCTTCCTTTCTCCAATCCAAGTTTAGAATTCTCCAAGCATTCTCCAAGAATACTCTAAGTGTGCAAGAGTGCATGAGAGAGAGAACAAAAAAGAGCTCAACCAAAATTGTCAAAATGCTAGAAATTGTTTCTCTGGAGCCTTTTTATCATTGATGCTTCTATTTTCTTCATTTTCCTTCATTATTCCCTTAATTTCCTTTCCATGCAAATTAGTGTCTCTTCACCTTCCTTTTCTCCTATTTTACTTTATGTTCAGAATTAAATGTCACTTATTGCCTATTTGCATTTTCCAATGTCTTTGCCAATATCCATAGTCGTTAATTAATCACAAGTGATTCCCACTATGATGTTTTTCCAAACATTCAACTTGGAATATGTGTCTCATGAACTTGGACTTATTTTATTTACATGGATAATCAACTAGGGGTTGTTACACTTAATATGAATCAAGTTACCAAAAGTACTAATGATTAAATAGAAAGAATAAATGCATAAATTATATATTCTAAGTCTAATAGGAGCTAAGGGACTATATTTCAACAATCCTCACTAAGATCTTGTCCTCGGTTTGTATTTATGGTACCTAATTTCCAATGACAAACAATATAGTATATTATTTCTATGTGTTTAGTAGAATGTGCTAACTAAACACTTTGAAGTGAACCTCTACTAAAAAGTGACCTAGGAAATAGTTGGTGATAAGGAGAAGAAATATCTTTTTTATTTTCAAGGTAATGCTTACCACAGGTTGTTGAAGGGTAGATGCAAAGAACAAACCTTGTAGATTCATGTATGAAAGGGAAAAATTAATAGAGGTTTTTGGAGGAAGATGCAAGGTCATTTTATTGAGTGATGAAGTAGTCAATGTAGGGATTGATGTAGGATGCAAAGTGTGATGTGGGTTTGATTCTTAGAAAAGTTCCTCCTCACTAAATTTGAACCCTATGGAGAAGGTTGTGGCATAGCAAAAGGGATGATTGCCAAAGAAGAAGAAAAAAATGTGAAGGTTGATGGATTTTATTGCCCTTGTAAAGTGTATAGGTGATTAAAAACCCATCATATTGTGCCTTTTTGTTAAACTAATAGCTATTGAAAAGAAGCATGCCACAATAACCAATGGTGTAATATTACAATTGATTTCATCAATGAAAGGGTCAATGGAAAAAAATGATAAAACACTACATATCATAATGTGTGGAAATGTAGTTATTCATGTGGTGTGATAGGGACCTAGAGTGATTCAACCAATGATTTAAAAACTGATTTCTTTTCACTACGATTGTCCATGATGAGTTCTTTGTTTTTCTCAATCTATAAAATGTGAGTGGAGAGAGCTTCTCGTTGAATATCACTATATAGTTGAGATAGGAGGACCAATGATGTGTGGAGGAATTGATATCATGGAACACAAGTTCCATTGATGTGATAAAACCAATGGAGCTAGGTTATAATACACTAGGTGGATTTTATTCACTTTGCTAACTTTTGGGGGGACGATTGATCCTTAGGCCTATGCCTATCTTGTATTCATTAGAAAAAAAACTATCAAGTATATATCTCTCATTCTAATATTATTTTTTAGCTGGCCATGTTTGTTCATGCTCCAAAGGAGAACATTTGTATCTTTCAATCTTATGTCATGTCTCGTCCCTCGAGGTGATTTTTCAATTGTTTTTTGTAGCATAGAAAAGAGAGCCTTAAAATTTTTTGCTTGAAAGACAACACCCATCACTACACTGCCCTTATCATTGATGATGAAGGCAGGGTCTATGCTTCCCTTCAGCAACAAATTTGGTTGTTTCTAGAGAAAAACCAATGGTGGTTAAAGTAGGGAACACAAATTCCTTTATGTGCAAGGGATGTGGAAGTTGTTGAACAAGCTAGCTAGCCTTTAATTTGATTTTAGAAGCTAGTTGGAATGTACGACCTAATGAAGAGAAGGGGAAGAATTATATTTTTTCTCTAAGGTAAGGAAACCTCCTAGAAATAGGCTTTACTCAAAGGGTCTCTATAATACCCCTTACCTCAAGTTTGATGAAGTGAAAGTTGAATTCCTTAATATATTATTTCACTCGTTATCTAGGAAATTGTCAAAATTTAGTATATTATGGCAATATTGGATTCATGTACTTAACAAATAGAACCACTTACAAATGACACCTTTTGAAGCATCCCTGTTGGGCATTAGAATATGATTTGGATATTATGAGGGGGTGGTTGTGTGTCTTTCACCATGTGAGGGTTTGAGTTGTTATATGTTCCTTCACAGCAAGTATATTATGAGGCTAAGTGATAGTATTTTGAAGCAAGGTCCCAAACTAAGAATCCAAATCTCAAGTATGTCTCCATTATGGACTCCATCAAATTTAGGGATAGAAACCTTTGATGGTTACCATTAAACAATCTATTGTAGGAGAGTTTGTTGTTGATTGGTCATTATTTTTTGGAACATGGACATCATAGTTTGTGTTATTTGGGTTTGGAACTCATATTGTCATTGGACTCATTGGCATTGTTGAATAGCAAAGATTTTAACCAAGACACATTAATGGTCCTACATCTAATATGCTAAGTGTTTGAGAATGTTAGAATCCTAAGAATCTTTGGAATCACTTAAGTTTCTTCAAAGAGTCATGCAACTTGGGAGATGATCCTTGTGCCTTATAAAATATAAGAAACCAATAATTACAGTCCACTTCAAGGGGGAAACGTCCTTTACAACAAATACAATGAATAAAACAATATTTGATGATCATAAGACTAGGTCTCCTTAGTATATATATATTGGAGACAAAAGATACAATTATAATAAAATGGGATCATGAGGGGTTCTATCCTACATAACAAGAAAACCATATAAATGTAATCACTCAATATCTAGGGCTTAGTAAGGGGTTTTGGGGTTAACATGGGGCTTATATAGAGCTTAACTTGCCCCTCCCCTTCAAAGAAGTGTTTTCCATAAAATGACTATCTGTGGGTGTTTTTGCATGAAAAACTCATCTTCCCATGTCTCTTCTTCCACTAGTAGGCTCTTCCATTTGATGAGGTATTGAGTAATTGCTTGATTTCCCAGCTGCTTAGTCCTTGTTTCCAAAAAAAATTAGTTCTAGTATTATTTTCCTTTCTTTATTTATCTTTGGTAGAATAGTTTGGGCTGGGATATTATCATTTAATACCTTCTTTAAGCAATAAACATGGAAGAATGGATGTACATGTGAATATGGAGGAAGCTCCAATTTGTAAGCCCTGCATCTAATCCTTTGCAACACCTTATAAGGAGCATAATATGTTGCAGTTAACTAATTTTCCTCCCTTTGTTGCTTGATGGACATTTGTTTATATGGTTGTAGTTTCACAATTACCTAATCCCCCACTTCAAATTATCTTTCAGTGCAATTTTATTTGTTGCTTGTTTCATCTTATTTTGTGTCATAACCATGTTTCCCTTCAATAGTTTAAGAACCTCCTATCGGTGTTGGATGTGGTCCTCTACTACTTGATCATTTATAGTCCCTTTCAAGGGTGATGTGATGGATAGAGGATGATATCCATAAAGTGCCATAAATGGTGACTTTTTTTATGAAGTACAAAAGGATGTTTTGTATAACCATGCTACCAGGGGGGACCATTTGATCCATTGTACCTATTTATCAGATCTAAAGGAATATAGATATCCTTCTAAACATTTATTCACTATCTCAGTTTTCCCATTAAATTTAGGATGGTAAGATGATTTGTGAGATACCCAAATAAGAAAATAATGCATTCCAAAAATTTCTAGAGAAAATTAGATCTCTCTCACTTACGATAATCTTTGGAATTCCATGTAGTTGTTGGATTGTTTCCATGAATGCTTTTGCAACAATATTTTCCTTAAAAGGATGAGAAAGAAAGCAAAAGTGGGCAAACTTTGTCATTCGATCTACCACTATCATAATGACAGTCTTTCCTTCAAATTTTGGCAAACCTATAATAAAATACATTGAAAATTCTTCCCAATTCTGGCTTAGTATGGCTAATGGCTAAAGGAGCCCTGGCGTATTCATAGTCTCTCCTTTATTTTGTTAGCATACCATGCATTCCGCCACAAATTTTTGCACACCTAATTTAATACCTTCCCAAAATAAATCTTTCTTGATCCTATGGTATGCCTTCAAGAACCATGAATGTACTCCTATAGGAGAACTATATAATTCCAATAGGATCTTCTATTTGAGTTGTGAATTCTTACATAAGTATAATCTACCTTGATACCATAAAAAACATTTTTCCATGTCAATTTTCTATTGAATTAGGGTCCTTATGTAGCTATAATGATCTTACATATCTTCTAATATTGTTTCCATTCTATCCTTGCTTCTTCCACCCAACCAAATTGTAGAATGGAAATAGCACATAGTAAACCAATTATGTCTTCCACTTTCCTCGAGAGTATATCTACCACCATATTTTGTTTTCCCTTTTTGTAGATAATTCAATGTCATAACCCAACATCTTTGTGACTCATTTTTGTTTCTCTTTTGAAGATAGTCTTTGCTCCAAGAAGTACTTCAGATTATCATGATTTGTTTTGACTTTGAAGTGTCTTCCTATTAGGTATGGACGCCATTTCTTAACTACATGTAATATAGCCAACATTTGTTTTCATAGATGGGTCTGAGTAAGTTCTTGCCTTTAAGTTTGCTAATTTCAAAGGCAAGGGGCCTTCCTTCTTGCATCAAAATTGCACCAATTCCATGGCCTGAGGCATCACACTCAACAATTAATCTTTTTTTGAATTCATGGGTCGCCAAGACGGGACTTGTACACATAGCCTCTTTAATTTATTCAAACACGTTGGTTTCTTCTTTAGTCCAATAAAATGCTTCCTTATTCAATAATTTTGTTATAGGTGTTGTTATTTGACCATAATTGTTGACAAAATTGTGGTAATATCATGTCAATCTTAAGAATCCTTTGAGTTTCTATAAGGTTTTAGGGATTGGCCATGCCCTCATAGCTTTAATTTTGTTAAGATCCACCTCGACACCATCGTGTGATGTAATATGACCCAAATATTACACTTATTAAACCCCAAAGGTACACTTGGAAGGCTTTGCATATAGTTCTTTCTCTTCTAATAGTGTCAAGACCCTCTCAACATGTTGTAGATGCCCTTCCCAAGAATTTTTGTAAATTATTATATCATAAAAAAATACTAACACAAATTTTCTAAGGGAGGTTTTAGAATCAATTAATCTTGTAAATGTTTAAGGTGCATTCGTAAGTCCAAATGGCATAACCAAAAACACATAATGACATTCATGTGCTCTAAAGGCTATTTTGGGAATTTCTTCTTGCCTCATTTTGATTTGATGATATCCAAAATGAATATCCAACTTAGTAAAGAAAATTGCACCATTCATTTCATCTAATAATTCATCAATGACAGGAATAGGAAACTTATCTTTAATCACCATTTTTTCAGTTGTTTGTAGTCTGGACACATACACCACAAACCATACTTTTTTATAACCATCACCACTAATGAAGAGAAAGCACAATGGCTAGGTTGAATGATGCTCACCTCTAACATTTCTTGAACCATACACTCAACCTCACTCTTTTGTGCATGTGAATATCTAAAAGGCCTAATGTTAGGTGGTACACTTCCAGGTTGCAAATGAATAACATGGTCATGATCTCAAATAGGTGGAAGACCCTTAGGAATTTCTTCAAACACCTTGACATGATTGTTGATAACTATTTGAAGATCCACTGGAACAAAGGATATATATATGTTTGAACATCTAATGAAAAATTGTTGTGAAACTACGCATTGGTGTCCATTTTTTAGCAATTTTGTCATGCTATTAGAGCTTATCACTTTACAAGGTTTCCATTGGATACCTCTAAGCTCAATTTTCTTTCCTTTTGAGAAAAACCTTATGAAAAAAACTTGGAAATTAAGGGCCATTATTCCCAATGATTGTAACCATTGGTGAAATTTTGGTAGCTATGGGACGAATTTCCCTTAGGAAACCCTATGACGCCAAGGGAAAGCCCATCTTTCCCTAAAGGAGAAAATTCAAAATTGTGGATTATTATTATTAATTGATGCAACAAAATATACATGGGCAAGTTACCATGAAAGATTTAGAAATGATATTTAATATTAAATATAAGAAAAAGTTGAAATTCCTCCAAATCACTAAGTTCAGCTTGAAGGCATCTATTTTAGTATATATAAATGGAGGCTTGATCCATCTCCTAAGTCAAGAAGATTGGACCTCTTTAATCTGAGATTTGAATCAAATTATTTGGGGCCCAAATTTATGTGGCTCACATTTGTTCTGACATCGAATTCTCTTATGGTTTGATTTATATCTATGAAGGCTCAATAGTGGCTCACATACTTCAAAATGACATCACATTTCAGTGTGGATCTATTTCTCCTTTTCTGCAGCATCTATTGGATCGTATTCTTATTACTGAGGTTCAATTTATATGTTTGTGACAATGCACTCATATGTATGGCATTTCTCTGTGGCATCACATCACTCTACGATATTACACTTTGTATGACATCACTTTGGGGCAATGAATTCATTTAAATCACTTCTCTCTATAATAGTGTCATCCATCTCAGTGGCACTACACTTTATAGTTTGTATACAATCCATATCAATGTCACTACACTCTGCGGTTCATATAACATCCATAGTTATTAGCACTATATGAGGTTCATTTTTGTTGACATAGTGGTGTCGTTCCATTTTCTCTATTTTTTACACAATAGCATCACTCTAAGATACTTCACAATGGCATCATTCCATCCACTCTGAGATATACACAATGACTATGTATTGTATCATATGTTGGTAATATTGTATTATTCTGCATTGCATATGAATTACATTGTATGGTTCTTATTTCTCTCTTGTTGTATGAAGGACAAGACCCTGACATAACGACGACATGTTGAAATTGTATGTATGCTAGACCCCTAACATAACAGCGACCTATGGAAATTTTATGTATGTTAGAAACCTGACATAACATCAAGCTATGGAAATTGTATGTATGTTAGAACCCTGACATAACAATGACTAGTGGAAATTGTATGTATTCTAGAACCCCGGCACAATAGTGACCTGTGGGAATTGTATGTATGTTGGAACCTTGACAATACAGTGACCTGTGGAAATTGTATGTATGATGGAACCCTATCACCACAATGACTTGTGGAAATTGGATATTTGATATAACAAAGAAATGTGACATGGTAGTATCCCTGATAAATGAATTGATAGTAACCCTAGTGGATGACATGGCAGTATATGTATGACATCAATATGACAATATCCATTGTTGCATGACAATTCCCTTGATCTCTTTGACAACGAATGATGTGTAACAATGCTTTAGGGAAGTGACAGTAATGATTATAATAGTGACATTGATGGATATGTATCTATATGATAGTGATGATAAAAATGTTCCCAACGCTATTGATTACATCAATTTCTCTAATGTGACAATGATTTATGATAGTTCCCTATGTCAGTTGTAACAATGCCTTTGGATAGAGATATAAATGTATGGCAGTTACCTCTATTGTACGGTAGAAAACTTAGTGAAATGAATGGCAGTGATCTTGTATGACAATGACCTTATTGATGATTGACGCAAGCAATGAAAGTCATAATACCCTAGATGTGACAAGAACCCTCTTGGACTTATTTTGTTCAATTCACAAACAAAGTTGTGAACTGACTTGGGTTGGCCCTAAGAGACCTGTTGTGATCGATGTCTCTCATTTTACTTTGTACCTCAAATGAAATTTGATGAATATATAATAGAAGAAGAATTTGGTTGGGTTTTCCCCCTTTGTGGGGTTTTTCCTTGGTCTCCATCCTAAACTCTATTGTCTCCATTATGCATGATTTTCTTCTGTTGTTCCCTATTGTTTTGTTGCATTGTTGATGTTATTCTTATATATGCATAATTTCTAATGATGTTATGGGATGAATGAGTATGTAAATAATAATAAAAATTGTAAATGAAATTATCTTCAACAAAGAATAATCTAGACCTAAAAATTAACATGGTATCAGAGATGGGTTGAATAAAAGTTATTGAAGATCACTCCACATGAAGAAACCTATGATGTAGTTCATGAGAAGAGTGGAAGGGGTGAAGATGGAAGATACCTAAAAGAAGCTAGGTTTTGAAGGAACCCCTAGGGAATCCCTTTTTTGCAAGTATAAGCTAGCATTTGGGAGAAACCCTAGGACTGACCTTGATATGAAAGAGGCCTAGTATGATTTAGAATTATTCATGATATGATATGAACTATAAGATTTCATTCATTTATTCAAGTACCTAATATATTCATAGAAACTCTAATGTGAAACTTCTTGATATTGCATGAATAATGGGAAGCCCATAATAGATTCAAAGAAACCCTAGGAGAGGGTATGATGTAGATTCAGGAGTCATCGTAACATTGATAGTTGAGCTTCAATGAAAATAAAGAAGATCAATGGTTTGGAAATGAGAATACAGGAGGTGCTCAAAAGGGTGCCTTTTGAAGACGGTAGTGACATATGGTTGATGGTTAGTGGTGACTCCCGGAGATAGGATTAAGATGGATTTGATAGCTTCCTACAATCCTCAGCAAAGATAATTACCTTCAAGATTCATGTTATTTCTTTAGATTTATAAATTTTAGATTATTGTTCATTTTTCCTACATGTACATTTGAATGTCCCTTACAATAAATTATTGGATAAAGATGCAAGATCCATTTTGAGGATCATCAAGATATATAGTATTGTGGGAAGAGTTAGCTCCAAGAAGAAGCTGGTATAGGAAGAGTTAGCTCCAAGAAGGAGTTGGTACAGGAAGAGTTAGATCCAAGAGGGAGTTGGCGTTGAAAGATAAGGAAATCAGTCCCACCACGCCACTAGGTTCATTTTCATTACATTTATTCTTGGTCTTGAACTTATTTTGGGATCAACAGGCACATCTACCAAATGTGAGTACCGAGTCCTCTATGTCGAAATCGAGGAAGATGCAAAGCCATCCCATGGTTAGGAATGAAAGCTCTGACCTTGAACAAAGAATCCAAATCTTGCATATTGATGTCCATGATTGAAGAGGATTTCCACTCATATGGAGTACATCGAGTTGTTCTATGATAAGGAGATGTTAAGAGTTGTATGTGCTTCATATAAAGGGCTCTTCCAGTTGGTAAAGATATTGCAGTGTCATATGCTTCTGTTATATTAAAAAATGATAAGGAATATGCTATGATGAGATATTGGCTCTCATTTCCTGATGTTTTATTATTATATGTATGAAAAACTGGCTCTCTTTGTGACATTTAAAAAGAAGCATTTTTTGAGCTACCTCAAGGTTTTGGGCATAAGAAGAGATTCATGATTATTGATTGAAAAAACTCACATATGGACTCAATTTAGTCCTATGGACCTGGGTTTCCTTATGGACATCTGATGAAGACTCCAACATCTCTTTAAGGTTGCAGGTATGTCTTTAATATTTTGGTTTTATATGCTAAGAATTTATTTCTATCAAGTGCAGATCATCTTTATGTTCAGTACCAAAGGAAGTTGACCTTTGAGCCCCAAAGATTAAAAGTGTAATAGAGAGATGATAAGGACTTCCTTGCTAAAGGGAGTATGGTATCAGATACTTGGTATGATGGGCTACATTAAAGCAGCTGAGAGAGAATCATCTCCAAATATAGATTTTGGTGGATCCCAAGATGAGCCGACAGCGAGACAGATTCTTTCTTTGCAGCATGTTCTTTGAGCTAGATAGTAATTGAATATGTATATTGGTATATCTACATGAAATAATTAATCATGGACTGAGACACACTACCAAAAAATTGACGGATACACTGATAATGAGACTAAAAATGTTGTCAACGAGAAAACAACATTTGGGTGCTACTATAGCCTCAGATCTGCCATGAATTCTTGGATGAGCTGGAAATAGAAGCTTGTTTCTTTGTGTACAATAGAGGTTGAATATATTGCTACTAGTATGGCTTGCTTCAAGGTAATGTGCATTTTTGTTTGCATAGTAGGTTGTGAGACAATATGGTTGAGAAAACTCTTTGGAGAGTTGTTTATGTTGGAAATAATACTGAGAGGGGGGGGGTGAATCAGTATTATCAAATTCTTTTCAATTTATACAACCATTTGCAGATCTGACTAATGAAACCTTCGGACTTATAATTTAATTTATTCTTCAGATGTTGCTCATTAATCTGTGTGTTAGAACCATATAACAATAAACAGGAACAAGAAAAGTAGAGTAGACAGTCACACCAAAGAAGACAAGATATAAGGTGGAAACCCAATGTGGGTGAAAACCACCTGCTGTAATATGTCTCTATCTTCTTTCAATTAGAAACTTCTTTTTACAATGATTCTGTACTGGTGCAGTCTTATACCAATATGCAGGCTTCAACCTGTAGAAGGCTACAACCTTCTCTCGTTCTCCACATTCTCCTAGAAGGGAGCTCCAACCCCCTTAGCTCTTGTACTAGCTGAGGTACTAGTACGTAGGTGTTGACCTACTGAAGGCTTCAACCTTCTCTTTTCTTCCATGGACCACGTTTCATAAATTTTCAGACTGGATCCATGAACATCAAATAATCATCAAGTATATGTGCATCAACCAATCTCTTTTCCACAAACAACTACTGAATCAACCAATAACTTCTCAAAATGCTATAACCAGAAAACAATACCAGTACCAGACACCAATTCTAAACCCAAAACATTGTAGCAATAGACAAAAGCAGCTATAATATATTTCAAGAAAATTCTGCAACTTCACTAATAGAAACTTGCGGATATCCGCACTTCCGCTGAGTCGAGTCCTGTGGACCTCCGCACCTGCGTTGTGTTTGAACCACGCACCTCCGCACCTGCACCCGTATCTGGACTGCGCACCTCCGCACCTACACCCGTGTCTAGACCGCGCACCTCCGCACCTGCACCCGTGTCTGGACTGCACACCTCTGGGTATAGAAAATTTATCAGTCTTGGCTTATACTCTCAAACTATCAGATTTACAGATCTGATCATGTGCCAAGGAGATCTCGACCCTTCAGTAGATCTGTCTTGTAATGCTCAGGTTTCTCTTTGATTCAGGTCCAGCTATAACTCACCAACCGATCACTAGTATTTCAGATCTTGTTCTTCTTAAGATATTCAACACACTTGTGTCTAGCCAAATGATCTCCTTTCCCTTTTATAGACTAGGCCTTACTCAAACCATGGTCCAAAACCATAAGAATCCAATACTTGGGACCCAAAACCTAGGTCCAATACTTTAGATGCAAAACCACAGACCAAAACCATAGGATCAAAAACGTCGAACTAAATACCATGGACCAACCACAAGATTTCCCACATGTGCGCATTTTTATCTTCATGAAAGTCCGTGTATTTTAGGTTCGCACCTTTTGTTCAGAACATCTGCAAACATGTCCGCATATTTTTAACGACGCACCTGCGGAACCAGCCGAGGACCGCATCTTTTTGAACAGGAACCTGCGGATATCTTATTTTCTTCATTCTTTGAGTGCCTGAACTTGTGATCTGCTATTTGAGAGAGTTTCCATCAAGGACAACCCCTGTGCCATAGAACCAATCTTGTGTCATAATGCCAACAATCTCCCCCTTTGGACTTGATGGCAACCCCAAGTTACTCAAAATTATCCTCCCCCTTTGACATCAAGGGCAAAGGGTTACGCTCCCCCTGAGTACATGCTGAAATCCCTATTTTTGTTGTGCTGTCCAAGCTCCCCCTATCAAGAAAATGATCTGCAACATGACTTTTCCTATCACCAAAGACTCATACATACATCTCCCAACTAAGTGGGCAGATACCAAAATTGACTCATCCTTCCAATCAAACGGGAATATACAAGTTAAAACAAGAACATTACATCATTCATCCTAGGCATAGTGGGGAAACCAAAATAGGTCGTTACATGACCTAGATACGAAAAGAAATACATGACATAGAGACAAAAATATCTACAGCAAAACTATGATAGCTATCAACAACTATCATCAGCAGTATCTGTCAATCAACCTTCAAACCAGCAACCATTGATCTCGTTCTGCATCTATTCCACCTGAACCAAAAACAATTGTGAAATTGAACCAATATCTTCTAATATATTGCCAACAATGTATTATTAGAAGAATATATGCTCCCCCTGAACCTGTGCCAGATGGTCTTTGTCAGACCCATATCAGACTCTCTTTACCCAGAGCCTGACCCACATAAACCGGCGTATGTACGCGTATCCACCTCATGAAACTCGCGTACAACCGCTTTTCTCTTAAACAGACAAAATTCAACAGTAAGATGATGCATCAACTACCCCCAGCTTCTATCTGAGGTATTCAAATGTCTCCCTGGGTAATGGTTTGGTGAGTATATCAACAACTTGTTCCTTAGAGGGAACACTCCAATTTAACCTTTTGTTCAAGCACTTGTTCCCTTAGAAAATGATACTTGATAGGTATGTGCTTAGTCTTTGAATGCATGATAGGATTTTTTGAAATACTGATTGCACTTGTATTATCACAAAAGATGGAGATAGGTGGAGTACAGGTGATTTGAAAATTCTTGCAAAGTTTGCATCATCCAAAGAAGTTGTGTGCAGCAAGATGCAGCAGCCACATACTCTGCTTCAGCTGTAGATAAAGCAATTGAACTTTGTTTCTTGCTGAACCAAGATACTAATCTGGACCCCATAAAGAATGCACCACCACTAGTTCTTTTTCTGTCATCCACGCTTCCTGCCCAATCTGCATCTGTATATGCATGAAGTGTGAGATCCGCATCTCTAGAATACCATAAGCCATAGTTTTGTGTTCCTTGAAGATATTTGAAGATCCTTTTAACTGCCTGAAGGTGTGCTTCCTTCTGATTAGCCTGAAATCTTCTAACTATTCCCACTTCATGCATGATGTCTGGCCGAGTTCCTGTCAGATAGAGTAGACTACCAATCATGGATCTATAGGTTGGTTGATGTACTGTTGTTGATTCATCATTAATGTTGAGGCTGCATCCTGTTACCATAGGGGTACATACCGGTTTCGAGTCTTCCATGCCATATTTTTTCAAGATCTACTTTAGGTACTTGGTTTGTGATAAGAAGATACCATCTTTATTTTGTTGGATTTGTAAACCAAGGAAATATTTCAGCTCACCAAGCAACGACATTTCAAATTCTTTTTGCATCACCAAAGCAAAGTGTTGACTCATGGCTTCTTCATTGCTTCCAAAAATGATATCATCAACGTATACAACAAGTATTAGCAATTTATCATTATCAATTTTTATATATAGATTGCTATCTGCTGAGCCTTTTGAGAAACCTTGTTGATGGAGATATCTGTCCAGATGATAGTACCATGCCCTTGGATCCTGTTTAAGACCATAGAGTGCCTTCTTAAGTCTACATACAAGTTTTGGATCATTTCCAAGGATGAATCCATCTAGTTGCTCAATATATACTTCTTCTTCTAGGTCCCCATTCAGAAAGGCAGATTTTACGTCCATCTGAAATACTTTGAACTTCTGAAAGCTAGAGAGAGCAAGGAACATCCTAATAGCCTCAAGTCTGGCAACTGGTGCAAAAGTTTCTTCAAAGTCTATGCCTTCTTGTTGCGCATACCCTTTACATATAAGTCTTGCCTTGTTTCTAACCACTTCTCCATTTTCATTTAGCTTATTTTTGAAAATCCATTTTGTCCCTATGAAATTCTTATCTTTTGGTCTAGGAACCAACTCCCAAGTGTTATTCTTTTCAATCTACTCGAGTTCTTCGTCCATGGCCTTGACCCAGCATTCATCTTTGCATGTCTCTCTTACATTTCGCGGTTCAGTGGAGGAGAGCAATGCTAGATAGCTTGAAGCTTCTGAAATGGTTCTTCTTGTTTATACACCTGCCTCTTTCTGCCCCAACATTTGAGATTCCGGATGATTCTTCTGAACGTATCTGGATGGAGTCTTTTCTTCTATCCTTATCTGTTCTTCTGGTGCCTCATGGGTTTCTTCTTCATCATGAATATGATTTAATGTTGACGGATAGTCTTCGCCATCTTCGAATTCTTCAGATTTTACTTGTCTAGGAGTGCTTCCTTCTTCATTAACCACTACATAAATGCTTTCAAAAATTTTTCCAAGTCTTTTATTGTAACATTTGTAAGCTTTGCTGTGGGGAGAGTAACCAAGTAAAATGCCTTCATCTGCTCTAGGTTCAAACTTGCCAAGATTTTCATCAGTTCTTTTAATGTAGCATTTGCTTCCAAAAATTTTGAAGTATTTTACCGTGGGAGTCTTACCATATCAAAGTTCATGAGGATTCTGAGTGTTGTTTACCCGGACGTTTGTCTTGTTGAGGATAGTAACAGCGCAAATTCGGCTTCACCCCAGAAGGTTGCAGGAGTTCCAGACTCATCAAGCATAGCACGAGCCATTTGTTGAATCGTTATGTTCATCCTTTCCACTACTCCATTTTGTTGAGGAGTCCTTGCAGCTGAGAATTCCCTTCTTATTCCATGTTCTTCACAAAAATCGAAGAATTCATCTAAGGTAAATTGCCCTCCTCGATCGGATCTGAGACATTTGATTCTGTGATCTAATTTGTTTTCAACCAAAGCTTTGAATGACTTGAACTTTTCGAAGGCTTCATATTTATACTTCATTAGTCCTATCCAACACATCCTTGAAAAGTCATAAATGAACAATATGAAGTACTCTTCTCCTCGAGATGACCTCTTCCTAGTTGGACCACATATATCGGTGTGAACAAGTTCAAGTGGTCTGTTAGCTTATCCTTTCTTCTCAGGAAAATTAGTTCTGGTTTGCTTACCAAATTGACATGATTTGCATATTGTATTGTTTGGAATTATGATGTCAGGAAGATCACGAACTGCCTGATATTTGCATGCTTTCCTTATCTGGGAGAAGCTAAGATTCCCCAATCTTATGTGCCATAGCCAATGTTCATCATTCTTTCTTAGATAGCATTGTTGTTCTCCTTCTTTGAATATGTATAAATTTTTGGAGTTCTTGTGCCTTTGATCACTGTTTTTTCATGTGTCAAGCTCACGAACAATACATCCATTTGATCGAAATATTACCTTAGTTCGTTGATCACACATTTGACTGACACTTAATAGATTATGCTTTAAGCCATCAACATACATAACATTTCCAGCTTTTACCTTCTTTTTCAACTGAGCAGAACCTTTACCTTTTATGAATGCAGGAGTGTCATTTCCAAATGAGACCTTCTTTTCCCTTTCTAAGGCAATATATGACTGAAGTTTGTCTTTATCACCTGTCATATGTTTTGAGCATCCATTGTCAATGTACCATTGATTTTCCTGTCCTTCCGCATATAAGGCTATCCCACATCTTTCTGGTTGCAGTTCTTTCTTTTTCCATGTTTTGGAACTCAATGAAGCTGGCTCCTTCTGAGTTGTTTGTCGAAACCTGCTTCTGCATTCAGAGTCTTCATGACCGAAATTGTTACAGATAGAACATTCTATTTCATTTTCAAGAGCAGAGAAGTTATTGTAGGTCCTTTTCATGATTCATGTCATACTCCTTTGTTTTTGAGCTTCCCTAGTCATGATGGTCTTATAGGCAACACATTGAGCAGCTTTATGACCAAAGTTATGATAAGAGAAACATTGGCCATTGAAGAAATTCCTGCGATTATCAAATCTACCAACCATATCACTGTAGTTTCCATTGACATCCATTCTTGAGCCAGAATGATTTACCTGTGGTCGATTGAAGCTTATGTTCATCCTTGAAGTAGGTTGCCCCCGATTTACTTGGTAATTTGCATTATGCTTTTGTTGTCGATTGTCAACTTGTTCACTTCTCCTTGTTGCATCAAGATAACTTTTGGAGGTGGATGGCTTTTGCGCTTTCTTCTGAGCTTGAGATGCTTCTTCGGAATATCCGATACCTGTCTTGATTAGAGGAGAACGCTGCACTTTGGTAATCTCATCTAAAGTTTCAGATCCTTTAGCAAATCTGAGATTGACGGCTTTTGTTTTCTCAATTTCTTTTCTAAGTCCCACAATTTCACATTCTAATTCTTCATTGTGTTTATCTTTTTCAGCAAGTTGGAATGTTAGAGTATCTATAATCATATTATTTTCCTCTAAGAACACTTTAAGTTTAGAAATTTCTTCATAAATACATTCTTCATTTGTAGCATCCAAGAAATCATCATCTTCAAAAGCCATCAAAATTCTATTATCATTACCTTGTTCATCTTCATCACTATTTGACAATCCATCAGTGTCTTCATGCGTATAATAGCTCTTCTTACTTACATTTTGTTTTATGTTCCATCTAATGTGTTCCTTACCTTTGTCCAGTTTATCTTTATGAGGACATTTTGCAGCATAATGACCGACTCTTCCACAAGCAAAGAATTTGAAAGGCAACTTACCTCTGAATCTTCCAGTTCCCCGTTGAAGGTTCTTAACAAAATTTGATTCTTCCTCTTCTTCTGACATATGTCCTGACTCATAGTAATCTCCTTTTCCTGAAGCCTTGAATGCAGCTTCCCTCCTGTCTGATGGTCCTCCTTTTCTCATTTCGTAAGCAGTTAGAATTCCGTGCAGCTGTGACATAGTAAGGTTCTGTAGATTCTACTTTTCTTCTATGGCAGAAACTTTTGAGTCAAACTTGGGAGACAAAGATCTTAGAACCTTTTTAACCACAACAGCTTCTTTTATTTCTTCACCCAAGTTTTTCATACAATTTATGATCTCATCTATACGTAGGAAATAGCTAGCCACACTTTCATCATTATGCATTCTGAGACTTCATATTGAATTCTAAGAAGAGTTTGTAATTTTGCTCGTTTTACCTGTTCATCTCCTTCATAGCTTAGAACGATCTTGTCCCATATCTCTTTTGCGCTTTTTAGCTGCATAACCTTGACGAATTCTGATTGAGATAGACTTCCTAACAATGTATTAACAGCTTTTGCATTTGTTTCATACTGCTTCTTACCAGCTGCATCTGTAGGAGTTGATGATGGAAATTTGTATCCTGTTTCCAAAATATCCCAAACTTCTGTACCAAGAGATTGAAGATAGGCAGTGATTCTTACCTTCCAATAAACGAAGTTTCTCCCATCAAAAATCTGTGGCCTGATAGTTGCTTCCTTTTCATAGTAGCTCATGATGATACATCTTCCTTCAAGCGATCAAGCTTTTCCTGAAGGACCTACTCTGATACCAATTGTTGGAAATAATATTGAGAGGGGGGGGTGAATCAGTATTATCAAATTCTTTTCAATTTATACAACCATTTGCAAATCTGACTAATGAAACTTTCAGACTTATAATTTAGTTTATTCTTCAGATGTTGCTCATTAATCTGTGTGTTAGAACCATATAACAATAAATAGGAACAGGAAAAATAGAGTAGACAGTCACACCAAAGAACACAAGATATAAGGTGGAAACCCAATGTGGGTGAAAACCACCTGCTGCAATATGTCTCTATCTTCTTTCAATTAGAAACTTCTTTTTACAATGATTCTGTATTGGTGCAGTCTTATACCAGCACGCAGGCTTCAACCTACAGAAGGCTACAACCTTCTCTCGCTCTCCATATTCTCCTGGAAGGGAGCTCCAACGCCCTTAGCTCTTGTACTAGTTGAGGTACTAGTACATAGGTGCTGACCTACTGAAGGCTTCAACCTTCTCTTTTCTTCCAAGGACCATGTTTCATAAATTTTCAGACTGGATCCATGAACATCAAATAATCATCAAGTATATGTGCATCAACCAATCTCTTTTCCACAAACAACTACTGAATCAACCAATAACTTCTCAGAATGTTGTAACCAGAAAACAATACCAGAACCAGACACCAATTCTAAACCCAGAACACTGTAGCAATAGACAAAAGCAGCTATAATATATTTCAAGAAAAGTCTGCAACTTCACTAATAGAAACCTGCAGATATCCGCACTTCCGCTGAGTTGAGTCCTGCGGACCTTCGCACCTGCGCTGTATCTGAACCGCGCACCTCCGCACCTGCACCCATATCTAGATTGTGCACCTCCGCACCTGCACCTGTGTCTAGACCACGCACCTCTGCACCTACACCCGTGTCTGGACTGCACACCTCCGAGTACAGACAATTTATCAGTCTTCACTTATACCCTCAAACTATCAGATTTACAGATTTGATCATGCGCCAAGGAGATCTCGACCCTTCAGTAGATCTGTCTTGTAATTCTCAGGTTTCTCTTTGATTCAGGTCCAACTATAACTCACCAACCGATCACTAGTATTTCAGATCTTGTTCTTCTTAAGATATTCAACACACTTGTGTCTAGCCAAATGATCTCCTTTCCCTTTTATAGACTAGGCCTTACTCAAACCATGGTCCAAAACCATAGGAATCCAATACTAGGGACCCAAAACATAGGTTCAATACTTTAGATGCAAAACCACGGACCAAAACCATAGGATCCAAAATGTCGGACTAAATACCATGGACCAACCACAAGATTTCCCACGTGCGCACGTTTTTCTCTGCATGAAAGTCAGTGCATTTTAGGTTTGCACCTTTTGTTCAGAACATCTGCGAACATGTCCACATCTTTTCAACGGCGCACCTGCGGAACAGCAGAGGACCGCTTCTTTTTGAACAGGAACCTGCAGATATCTTATTTTCTTCATTCTTTTAGTGCCTGAACCTGTGATCTGCTATTTGAGAGAGTTTCCATCAAGGACAACCCCTGTGCCATAGAACCAATCCTGTGTCATAATACTAACAGTTTGAGCATATGTTGGGCACAAATATGATATATTGTGTCATATTGTGAGATATGACATGCAAAGAATCCTATGTTTCATGATAGATCCAAGAACATTGAGATCAAATATCAATATATCCAGGATATGGTGTAGAAAGGATCAATGAGACTCCATCACACTTTGATTGATGAATAGGAAGACAATTGGATCCTGGATTTGTTGCATGTAAGCTTGTGGTTGACACAATATTCTCTAGGTGTCATGCATTATGGCCAAGACTAATAGTCGTAAGCCTAGAGAAGGAAATTATGAGAGGTAGGGGTCAAGGTTAATTGAGGAAACTGAGTTACGCTTTCCCCCCTATTTGAGCTCACAAGGAGAGAAATTGAGTCGTAGAGGTCCTGGGGTTGAGGGACCCTTGGATAATAGAAGAGTTGTGATCCTTACCTCTCATGGTAAGTAGTATATTTCCTATTGTCTAAAAATAGGATATTTGTGATCCTTACCTTTCATGGTAAGTAGTATCTTTCCTATCGTCACCATTGGGAGTGGCACAGTATACCTAAGTATGCATCCTACCCACAAGCTAGTTTGTTGGGATTACCACCCATCTCAAAAATGGATGAGGAGACTTGAGATAGTTATGATCCTTACCATGTATGGCAAGTGGTATCCTGCTCAAGTGAAGGGATGCAAGTGTTCTTTCACTTGGGTGGGAAGATCAGCAGACAATAGGATAATTGTGATCCTTACCTTTAATGATAATTCATATCTTGTCTATTGATGATTGGATATAGGGTGGAAAATTAATCTCCCCTATTTTTTTGTGGGTATAGAGTGGAAGTTGGAGCTCCCAAATGATGATTCTTATTCTTTATATATAGATATCATTGTTCAATTGATGATCAGATGAGAGATAATTTGAGACAAGATCCGATAAGATGGTTATCTTATTGATACAACTGAGATGAAGGTCATGGGACTTGAGGTCCTAGGGACTAGCAGGGTTTGGAGGATCTAATACATCTCTCGTACAGTTAGTTATTGGTTATTCTTCTTCTATGAAACAAAATATAATGATATGAGACGAGACGAAACATGATATAGCAAGCACGTACATCTGAAATGAGACTTATGATACAGATGGAAATTCCTCCCTAGTTGAGAGGGAGTGTTGAAATTTTGGCAGCTATGGGACGAATTTCCCATAGGAAAGCCTACTGCCCCAAGGGAAAACTCATTTTTCCTAAAGGGGAAAATTCGAAATTGGGCAATGTTAATTTTTGGTAGCTCTCATAGATTCCAATCATGGGACTAGATTCCTTTTTTCGAGAGGACCAATTTTGACTATTGAAGCGCTCAATTTGGACAAGGGAAAGTATATTTTTGAATTAAATCCCACGTGTGCACATTTGATCAAGTCAACCCTAAAGAAAATTGGACACCCATGGATGGCTATAAATACAAGTTGAGTGACCTTCATTTCAACAATGATCATGAAGAATTATTTTATTCCCTTCTTTGGTTTTGGCTCGCATAGGTCTGAGACAGTTCGTAGATATTGGTTCGTTCAGGCCCAATATTGTAGGATTTGAAGATCGCACGGGTGATCTAGGGCTTTGGTTACCATCTGCAGACATGCTATAGGGAAATTCTGGTTGTAACCACAGGCATGCAAGCTTATGTGTGCAATTGGAAGGTTTCAGTCGCATTCACGCCACTCTCTCCATTCGGTTGAGACCTAGGTTTTAAATTTTTCAGTTGACTGAATATTTTTCCAGTTTACTGTAGAGTTCAACAGTTGACCGCAAATAGTGACAGTTGATCGCAGGCTTCTAAATCGGGGTTTTGATTATTACCATTATTGGGTTCATCTCATGGATGTTGTTTAGTTGATTTTTTTGGATAGGATTATTGTTGAATATATGGATCATTTTACTCTCTCTTTGTTGAATCATTCAATGACAATCTAATAAGATTAATTTGAAAGGGTTTTCCCTGTAGTGGGTTTTTCCCTGGTCTCTGACCAATCCTAGTGTCTCTATATGTGAATGCTTGTATTCTATTGTTCCTTTAAGCTTTGTTTCATTGATGATGATATTGTTCTTTCTATATAGTTTCATATGTTGTTGAATAATGTCGTAAAATTGAATAGTGACATGATGTTATGGGTGAATTTAATATGTAAGTGAAGAAATGAAATTATCTAAGCAAAGAACAATATAGTCCTAACATGGTATCAGATTAGCGCTGAAGAAAATTCATTGAGATCACCCCTGAGAAAGCATCTTTGATGGAACAAGGAGAAGATGAACGAGACCTAAAAAAAATGTTAGGCTTTAAAGGAAAACCTAGGAAATCTGATTATTAGGGTTTGATGTTAGGCTTTGGAAGAAACCTTGGGATAAGATGATAACTTGAGTTTTGCAATTTTGAAACACAATTAGTGTGAAGATGTTAAAGCATTTGTGACATATATGATGTAGCCCTAGAATAATTAGGCTTGGTTGCTAATGAAGTTGGTTGAAATATGATGAAGGAAACATTGTTATAGTCATGACTCTTGAAGGTTGGTTCAAGAGGGAGATAATCACCTCTCATTGAAGATAAGTACTTTTTCGATTTTACCCTTTTTTAGATTTTGCTTATACTTTCTGCATGTATGTTAGATTATTTAGATACTTCTAACCTCTAGATGATATGTGAAAAGAAGATCCCACTTGAGGATCATCTAATTTGTAGGAAAATAAAGTTAGTGCATGAAGAAAAGAGCTATTGGAAAGTTGGCAAAGTGTTGCAGTTGCTTATGAAAAATAAGTGTTACAAGCTGCAAAGGTATATGAATACTACAAGGTATGTAATCTACAATATCGGATGCCGAGGTAAGCTTTGAGGTATGACAAGTATATGAAAATAAGTTTGATACATGTGATATATATTGATGTTTTTTATATTTGGAAAGCATATTTCATTATAGACATGATGGATTTCATATAGAAGGCTAGCACATTGTTCTTGATATATGGTAGCTTGATGCGATTGTTAATGCTTATGATAAGCATGATGAAAGTGTGACAAAAATATTGATACTCTTGTTGATTTTGGTAAGGTTTTGTTGGATGCCCTAACTTGATGTTATGATTATGATCCTTGAAGTATGAAGATACTCTTATATGTCACTAACCCTTGATGAATGTTTGATGACATGATGATGATATATGTCTAAGAACCTGATATCATTTGTGATCTAACAGTTTTGTTGTAGCATGGTAATATTATGATAGATAGGTTGATAGTGATGATTGAAGAAGATTCTCATTCAGAGGGAGAAACACTTCATGAGATTTTAACACCTAGTACTTAACTGTTGAAGGAAGGATTATGGACATGAATAAACATCTGAAGTTGTTGAAAAGGTTTTGGCAAGTTTTGATTTGAGCAGAGAAGGTTACTCCTAGTCCAAGCCACAAATGTTGGCAAAAAGGCTTAAGAGTGCGGTTATAAGCCTCATAACCACACAGAAGAATGCCTATGGGTGTGACTGTGCCTGTAGGTCACAAAAACTGAAGTCTCATGCACAAGACCAGGAGTATAGCATACCTACATACATGGAGTAGATGATGGAAGAGTTCTATGAGCAGGGAAGTTTCTAAGAAAGCATGGATAGTCAGTTACTAAAGCCTAGAAGCAGTATCGATCCAAACCTCTATGTTGGTCCAAGGTATTCCTTTGATTTTGGTTTTATATGCTAACAATCTATTCTTGATAGGTAGTGAACCTCTGATGATCAAATCTGAGAGGGAGTTGACCACTAAGTTGGAGATGAAAGATCCTTTGAAGATATGAGTTTGCATGGATACACTAATAATTGGAAGAGCACATTAAGTACATTCTCTCTAGCATGGCTAGCTATGGGGTAGTTTAGATAAGGAAGCTCCTTGGAGAGTTGTTTGAGAAAGTTCTAGATATGACAATGATATATTGCAATAACAAGAGTGGGATTTGATTGGCAAATAATCTCGTATGTAGTTGGGACAAATATATCTTCATAGATTGAGACGGTGTTGTTGTATGAGACAAGATTAGGCTTATGGTTGTTTCCTCTGTGAGAAGGAGGATGAATAAGGTATCCTTTGTGTGACATTTTTTTTCTCTAAATGTTTGATTTTGTTGTCCAGCATGAACAAGAAAACACAGGATCGTTGCTCTTGGTGATGTTTGAGGCAACTCTTCAGTGAGTTTGTTAAGTTGGTACCAGATATGAGCATGTTGATATGTTTCTAATCTACAGAGAGTAGCATGGATTAATGAATGTGACCCTCCTGAAGTAAGGGTCTGGGCTAATCGAGGACACTAAGAAGCCTCTTCCCCCCTGTCTAAGCTCCAAGGGTGACGAATTGAGATGTAGGGCTTCTGGGGTTGAGGGATCTCTAGACAATAGGTATCACCGCTATCTGTCACCCATAGGGTTGGAGATGTTTCTCCCCTATCTTGGTCTATGTAGAGTATACCCCAGTTGGCATCTCTCTTTCCCACCCATTTGTCCAATGGGTGTTGGTTTCTTGAGTTAGGCGCAATCCTTATTATTTATGGTAAGTGGCATCCTGCTGAAGCTAGAGATGCAGGTGTTATACCACTGGATTTTAAAGGTCATGTTGGGAAGATTAGCATATTTTCTTGGGTTGTAGCAATATTGTCTCCTCGCTAGAAAAGTTTCCTAGGTTGTAGCATTGGCTCCCTACTGGAAGAGTTTCCTAGATTGTAGCATTGGCTCCCTGTCGGCAGAGTTTCCTAGGTCGTAGCATTGGCTCCCTGCTGGCAGAGGTCTCCTGGGTCATTTCATTAGCTCCCTGATGGCAAAGGTTTCTCAGGTCGTAGCACTGGCTCCCTGCTGACAGTGATTTTGGGTGACATAAATGGCTCCCCAATGGATAGAGGGTTGTATATTGAGCTCCCCTAAGATGTCAAGTTTTTATTCTTTTAGATTCGATAATGTTCAGTATATGAGTAGACGCAATCAAGAGATAAGTAGGGATAAGTAGAGATGAGCAGTCATGAAACTTGATGTCAAGATATCTGAGATGGGTCATGATATGATGACAGGATTTTAATTTCTCCCTAACTAAGAGGGAGTGTTAATTTTTTGCATCTCATTGACAAATTTCAATCATGGGACTAGATTCCTTTTTTTGAGAGGACCAATTTTGACTATTGAAGTGCTCAATTTGGACAAGGGAAAGTGTATTTTTGAATTAAATCCCACATATGCACATTTGATCAGGTCAACCCTAAAGAAAATTGGACACCCATTGATGGATATAAATACAATTCAAGTGAACCTCATTTGTACAATTATCATAAATAATTATTTTATTCTCTTGTTTGGTTTTGGCTCGCACAGGTCTAAGGCAGTTTGTGGAGATTATTTCGTATAGGTTTGAGATTGTAGGGTCTGAAGCTCACACATGTAATCTAGGGTTTTGGTTCTCAGAAGCAAGCATGCTACATGAAAATTTAGGTTATAACCACATCCATACAGTCTTCTGCATGTGTTTGAAGGGTTTTAGTCGCATGCATGACACACTCTCCATGTGGTTGAGACCTAGGGTTTGAATTTTTCAGTTGACTAAATATTTGGCCAATTGACTGCAAAGTTCAATTGTTAACCATATATAGTGACAGTGTATCGTAGGCTTCTGAATTAGGGTTTTGATTATTAGCATTGTTGGGTTGATCTCATGGATGTTGTTTAGGTTATTTTGTTGCATAGGATTAATGTTGAAGATATGGATCATTGTACTTTCTCTCTGTTGAATCATTCAATGAAAATATAATAAGAAGAATAATTTGAAAGGTTTTTCCCTAGTCTCTGACCAATCCTAGTGTCTCTATGTGTAAATGTTTTTGTTCTATTATTCCTTTATGTTTTGTTGCATTGATAATGATATTTTCATTTCTATATAGTTGCATATATTATTGAATAATGTTGTAAAATTGAATAATGGTATGATGTTATGGGGTGAATTTAATATGTAAGTGAAGAAATGCAATTATCTAAAGCAAAGAACAATATAGCCCTAAGAAAAATTGACAGGGAATATTATTATTAATTGATGCCATAAAATATACATGGGAAAGTTAACATAAAAGCTTTAGAAAATATATTTAATATTAAATATAAGCAAAAGTTGAAATTCCCTCCAAATCTCTAAGGTCAATTTGAAGGCATTTATTTTAGTCTATATAAATGGAGGCTCGATCCATCTCCTAATTCCAAAAGATTGGACCTCTTTAATCTTTAATTCACATCAAATTTTTGGCCTCAAATTTATGTGGCTCGCATTTGTTCTAAATATTGAATTCTCTAGGGTTCATTTTGTCTTTGTGAACATTCAACAGTGGCTCGCATTCTTCAGAATGACATCGCATTTCAGTGTGGATCAATTTATCTTTTTTTGTAGCACGCAGTGGACCGTGTGCTTACTATTGAGGTATGATTTCTATATCTGTGACATCACACTCATATGTATGACATCACTCTATGGCATCACATTTCTCTACAACATTACACTTTGTATGACATTTCTTTGTGGCAATGCATTCATTGACATTACTTCTCTCTGTAATAGTTTTATCTATCTCAGTGGCACTACACTTTGTGGTTTGTATACCATCCATCTTAGTGGAACTATGCTCTACAGTTCATATAGCATCCACAATTGTTATAATTATATGAGGTTAGTTTTTGTTTACATATTCGCACTAAGTTTTACACAATGGCATCGCTCTAAGATACTTGATAGTGGCACCATTTCATCCACTCTAAGATATACAAAGTGGCCCTATATTGTATCGTATGTTGGGAATGTTGTATTAGTCCACATTGTATATGACTTATATTGTATGGTTTGTATTTTTCTCTTGTTGTATGAAGGACAAGACCCTGACATAACAACGATTTGTGGAAATTGTATGTATGTTGGAACCCTAATATAGCAACGACTTGTGGAAGTCATATGTATGTTGGAACCCTGACATAACAGCGAACTGTGGAAATTGTATGTATGTTGAATCCTTGACATAACAACGATGCATGGAAATTGTATGTATGATATAATCGTGACACAATAGTGACCTATGGAAATTGTATGTATGTTGGAAACTTGTCACCACAGTGACTGGTGGAAATTGGATCTTTGATATAACAATGAAACGTGACATGGCGGTATCCCTGATATATGACTTGAAAGTAACCCTAATGGATGACATGGAAGTATATGTATGACCTCGATATCGTAGTATCCATTGTTGCAATAGTGACTGATGTGTAACAATGCTCTAGGACAGTGAAAATAATGAATATAATGGTGACTTGGATGCATATGTTTCTAGATGACAATGATAATAAAAATGTTCCTATAACTATTGATGATAGTAATTTCTCTAATGTGAAAGTGATTTACAATAGTTCCCTATGTCCGTTGTAACAGTGCCTTTGGACAGAGATCTACATGTATGACAGTTACCTTCGTTGTATGTCAAAAAAATTAATGAATAACAAGGTAGTGATATTGTATGACGACGACGTTGTTGATGATTGACGGAAGCAGCGACAGTGACAGTACTCTAGATGTGGCAGGAACTCTCCTAGACTTGTTTTGTTCAGTTCACAAACGAAGTTGTGAACTAACTTGGGTTGGCCTAGGTGGACCATTGTGATTGATGTCTCTCATTGTAGTTTGTATCTCATTTTCACTTTGATGAATATTTAATAGAAGAAGAATTTGGTTGGGTTTTCCAACTTTGTGGAGTTTTTTCCCGGTCTATGACCTAAACTCTGGTGTCTCTATTGTGCATGTTTTTCTTCTGTTGTTCCTTATTGTTCCACTAAATTGTTTATGCTATTGTTATTTCTACATAATTTTTAATAATGTTAAGATGTTATGGGTTGAATTCAGTATGTAAATAATGAAAAAATTTGTGAATACAATTATCTTTAGCAAAGAACAATCTAGCCCTAAAAATTAACATGGACCTTAAATACAACATCAACACAACCCGTTTGGATTGAAATAATGGGATTAACAAATAAATACTCCCCCATATTTAGCTTAATCTCATTGCACTTCCTTGAAGAATTTATGTCACCTCCATTTGCAATCATCACTTGAAATTCTAGTGTTGGATATACAAAGTAATTAAGAAGTTTTTCCAATTTTTAATTCATGAAGATATGCTTACTAGCTGAATCAATCAATATTGTTACCTTTTCCTTTTGACATATACTTCTATCTTAACTGTTTGTGGAGTACTGATGTCGGCTAATGAGTGACAAGATATTGTTGGAGTAGTTTCTTCTATATCTAGATCTTGTGAAGTTCCCACTTCTTGATCTTCTTCATCTTCATAGTATATGTAGAATAAATTATTCTCACTACATGCATGCCCTTTACTATACTTGTTGTCACAGTGGAGACATAGTCCCTTTTCTCTTCTTTTGTCCATTTGCTGACTAGTCAACCTTATTGGTTTAGGAAAGGGAACATGATTTTACCTATAGTTATTGGTGACTAATTTTCTAGTGGCCATATTTGTACTTTCAACTTTCCTTTCCACATTGAAAGCATCTTCTAGATATTTAAGTTCAAAGAGATGCACCTCATGTTGATTGCTTTCGTTTAAAGTTCTCATAAATAGGTCTAAAAGGTTATCCTTTGAAATATTCTTTACTATGAGATTGAACTTTTGAAATTTTTGAATGTGCTATGTAACTTGACCTTTTTGTTGACTATTTACCAATTGACCAAGAAAAAACAGAATCATTTTTATTTCACAGACATTGATACCATACATATTGGTCTTGTTCTAAAAACATGGAAGTAATATTTACCATTTGTAAGGATGCCACTTGGTGTAGAACAAAGTATTGCTCCATTTGAATATCCATGTTACAATATTATTACCATCAAATTTCCTCATATCAATCTTTGGAATGTAGTATTTCCTTGGTGTTGACTTGAAGTGTTGATGATGTGGATCTGGGATTGAAAATTCATGATTATGGTTCTATGATTCAAAATTTGTGCCCTCCAATAGTGATAGCATACTCCCCATATCAGATTTATTCTCAACCACATGTTTCTCCTTAAGTTCATGATTTCATTAGATCTCCACATCCCTTTTAGGAAGCCTCTCCAAGAGAACATTTTCCATGGAATTCATGGAATTTTTTATTTCTTCCTTATTTTCATTCATCTTCTTTTCTATTCCTTTCATATTTTCATTTATCTTTTAATCTTTTCTTTAAAACGTGAGAAATCCATCTTTTTCAACATACCACCATCCATTTCATTAACTTTCTTCTTTAATTAAGATAACCTAAATTCTAAGTCTTCACTTTATTCATGAGTAAAGGATGGTCCTTCATTAGATTTAATTGGTGTAGTATCCTTCTTTGGAGGCATGTTGGAAACTAAGAATAGCCATTATCTTTATTAAAACAGAAAAAAGGATCTTATAATGGACAGTTAGGTCACTAGTAAGTTACGTACCTCAATTTGGAGAATACCACAATGGTTGAAGCTTTATTGATACATCTCTAAGATTCGGTGCCTTCTGGATCTAAAAATTTGTTCTATAATACTATGATATGTATTTTCAACAATTCCATAGGTGTGAAGTAAATTTGATGTGCCAAGTGAAAGTTATAGTAACTTTCCCAAAATTTGATGTTTTTTTTGCCTCTTCCCACAAACAAACTTGTATAGGGTGCCATGTGTTCAATTCTTGAAATATAATTCAAGGACTTGTACCCTAAATATTTCACAATCTAAATATTTCTCGACATAAAGATATAGAAAAAATATCAATTTGACTTGCTTAAAATTTATTTCATGACTATTCACAAACTCTAATTTCCATACGGTATAAATCTGAAAGTACAGTGAACCAAATTCTGAAAATGGAAGTAGATGTTCCTCAATATTTTTCCTTAATATGGTCCAAGTTTCACTTTACAAATCTTTACAAAAAAGAATATAGCACAAAAGTCAAACTGAATGTTTGAGACTGAATTCTGGAGCATACAGAAACCCTAACTTCCTTGAAGTGTATCTTCGAAAATATAGCAAACCATGATATGTAACTTCGACCAAATGTTCACCACGATTTCACCTCAACATGGTCCAAGTTTCATAGTATGAAGCCTCATAAAATGAAATAAAAATAAATAAATAAATAAAATCATAGAAAAATGTCAAACTAACATGTTTGAGACAAAATTTAGGATCAGTCAGAAACCCTAACTTCCTTTGACCATATATCTAAAAATATAGCTAACCAAGATCTAAAACTTGAACCATAGATTTCTCGAGATGTCTTCTCAATCTTCTCTAGGTTTCACCATCTGAAACATCCCATGAAAAAAGTTATAGCGAAAATGCCATTGTGACCTATTTGAAGCAACAAAACCCTAGGATCATGAGCTCATATACCAAATGTTATGATCCTTATGCCTTAAAAATGATAAGAAACTAATAATTATCATCCACTTTGAGGGGGAAACCTCTTTTTACAATAAATACAATGGACATGACCATATTTGATGATCCTAAGACAGGTCTTTATCTTAATATATATATTAATATATATATATATATTATAGATATATAATATATATATATATATATATATATATAATATATATATATATATATAATGTAATATATATATATCCTATATATATATATATTTTATAATATATTTATAATAAGTATATATTGATATATATATATATATATATCTATTATATATATTATATATATATATAGACAAAAATACAAATGTATACATAAAGGTGATCATGAGGGGCTTAAGTACATAACATATACAATAGAAATGTAATCACTCAATATATAGGGCTTAATAAGGGGTTTT